>VZTL01037158.1:14859-31886 GCA_013400535.1 Scopus umbretta
GCTGCCGGCCAGGCCAGGCCAGGCCCGGCCCGGCCCCGGGACCGGCTGCTTCCCTTGGGCGGGAGCGAGGGGCGGCGGGGGGCCGGGGCTGGACCTGGACCTGGGACAGCGGGGAGCAGCCGGAGGCCGGGCCCTGGCCCTGGCCCTTCCTAATTAAATTACTAAGGTGCCTGAGTCCGGTGCGCCCTGCCCGCCCGCCGGCAGGCGTGCTACATTCACGCGTGGATGTGGGTGCGGGCCAGGAAGGTGCCCAGCACCTCGCTTGTGCCCGCAGGAGGCGCAGGTGACAGCCGTGCCTCGCCGTGTGCGTGAGGCTGCCGGTCCGTGACCGCTTTTCGAGCGTCCCCGTGCACGAAAGTTCAAAGGGGCGGGCGGGCGGTGGTGCCTCGCTTGGAGCCGGCCCGGCGGCCCCCTCGCCTGCTGGGGCAGGGCCGGAGGTGCGAGGGCTTGGCTGCGGCGGGAGGTGCTGGGCGGAAAGGGCCGCTCGCAGCCCTCCCGGTGAGGTGATGCTGGGCTGTAAACCGAGCGATGGGCGGCAGGATCCCGTCGCTGTGTGGGGCCTCTAACGACACATCACAAAACGTGGGCTTTGCGCTCGGTGGTAAAGCGCCCACCGTCTTCAGGAGGACCCCGCTTTCTCCCAAACGCTTCAAGCTTGCGTGTAGATGTGAATTAACTCAGACGTTCATGGCGTGAATGCTGTGTGCATACAGGAAGCGTTGCTATGATTTCTTGCTGTCATATGCTGCCTTAGCATTTGACTGCCATACATAGATACAAGCCTGCAAAGCCACTACTGCCCGTGTTACAATATCACATCTCTCCTGGTTTCAGCTGGGATAGAGTTAAGTTTCTTCCTAGTAGCTGCCATAGTGCTGTGTTTTGGATTTACTATGAGAATAATGTTGATAACATGCTGATACTTTTAGTTGTTGCCAAGTAGTGTTTATACTAGTCAAAGACTTTTCAGCTTCCCATGCTCTGCCAGGGGCACCAGAAGCTGGGAGGGGGCACAGCCAGGGCAGCTGACCCAAGCTGGCCACAGGGCTATTCCATACCATATGGCGTCATGCTCAGTATAGAAACTGGGGGGAGTTGGCCGGGGGGCAGTGATCGCTGCTCAGGAACTGGCTGGGCATCGGTCAGTGAGCGGGGAGCAATTGTATTGTGCATCACTTGTTTTGTATGTTCTTTTATCATTATTATTTTTCCTTCCTCTGCTGTCCTATTAAACTGCCTTTATCTCAACCCACAGGTTTTACTTTCCTTTTTTTTCCCCAATTCTCTCCCCCATCACACCGGGGGGGGGGGGGGGGTGAGCAAGCAACTGTGTGGTGCTTAGTTGCCAACTGGGGTTAAACCACGACAACATCTCAGAACATGCTTGCATTTTTTTAATAATGTTATTTTCTTGTAACAAGGCTGATAGATGAGGATTTAGATTTCATGGCTGAAGACAGTTAATGTAAATTCTATTTTACTTTAATCAATATTCAGCAGTAAAGCAAGGAAATCATTCAGACAGCTGCTGGACAGCACACTGATTTGTCTCTGTATACTTTAAATGGCTTGAATGTCTTTATTTTCTTATGTAGCAAAAAGTCCTGCTGATGGTACTCCAAAAAGACTTGTTTTATCTGTCAGTGCAAGAAAAATCAAAGATAATGCAGCAGACTGGCATAATTTAATGATGAAATGGGAGAGACTGAATGATAATGGATTTACTACAGCAAACAAAATAGTCAACATGAAGATCAATGAGCAGTAAGTATGCTAATAACACATACAAGAAAAGACAGAGTAAAGATTGCCTTTATTAGGCAATTATTCTGTTTTTTTCACTAGGAAGTTCTTTTTGGAGAGGGGGGAAAGAACATGTCAGAGTAGATAAGCTAGCTCTTAGATCAAACTCAGCAGTTGCACTTTTGGTTACATAAACTATTTACATTCAAATAATTGTCTCATAAAGATTAAAATAATCTCATAATGATATTTGCAAGAAATTAAAAATTATTATTTTATATAGTTAAGCATAATGGATATTTAAAATACTTATATAATGTACAAAGTTAGAATCTAATCCTAAAGATCTCAGCCCATGTGAGTTCCCTTACTCTTGCATGTTTACACTGAGGCCAGTATTAATCAAATGTCACTAAAGCCGAATTTTAGCAGATTTTAAGAAAGAATCAGTGATTTATATAGACAAAAAGTTGTAACAGTGATGATTAAAAAAAACCCCAACAACAAAAAACACTTTGGTAGAGCTATTATCTTCATGCTGTAAAGAAAAACCTATAACTAACTGGGTTTTGAGAAGAAACTTTGCCAGAGTCCTGGCAGCTGAACAGGGTTTGTCTGACAGGTACTAGCTCAGGAAAATTTTGCTGTATTGGTGTCAGATGTTGCTTTTGCTCTCTAGCGACTCCCTCCCCATGTCCTAAGTTTACAGCTTCTGTGGGAAAGTCAGCAGGACAGGATAGGTGTCTGCACATTACCTGCTCTGGTTTCACAGTTAAATCTCTTAGCTTAAATTGTGCACGAAGGTGAGTTTGTGGTGAGGCACCAGATTGTCAGCTAGAGCAGCTGAACCCTGGGCATACCTTGTCCATTATGAGAGAATAACCTCCAACACAGGGGTAAGGTAAAATGGGAAGAGGTGTTACCTTAACACCTGCAACTGTTTTTTCAAGCACATGCTCTAAGGTAGAGTAATTCTGTGTTCCTCTGAAGATTTTTGTACCAGCCCCAATTGCTCACATGGCTAGCTATGTCTCTTACTGTTTGTATGTGGCAATTCTCATGAAGAGCCTGTGAGAGAGAGATTTTGTAGGATAAGACCACATGGATTTTAAATCTGCACAGCTCAAGTAAACCTATATGCAGTTGTTCACCTTATGTTTCTATTTTAGATTTCAAGACAACAATCTGGAGATAGCATGTGATAACAGTGCCACAGAATCTGAAAAGCCACCTCCAAAATACAATGAAGAACTGGACAATTGCTGTGCAGAATTACTTGAGACCTTAAAGCATATGGTAATGCTCATTTTTCAATCTTAGTCCACATGAATCAATTCCAAGTGTGTTCAAGTATGACGTAAGGAAATGTCCTCAAGTCTTTGCTGTAAACAGAAAATTGGGATTTCTGTTCATAGTTCTTTGGCTTCAAACCTAAAAAACTATAAATCCAGTGTGTGCCATGTATTTGCTTGATTGGTAAATTTGAAAGTTGGTTTTACAGCTGCCTTGTGCTTATAATACTACTCCTCCCTTTATGAAGTGATCTTCTGGAAATGAGTTGTACAAAAAATGCATTCTAAAACTGCGCCTGTTTTCTGTTTTCTCATCCTGAATATTCCCTGTGTTTAGAACAAAATAAACAACAAAGCACAAAGCAGTACTTTGCCTGCCATCACATCCTTGCAGCTATCTTTGATCAGACATAATGCAGTTATATTTTTAGTTTGCCTACCTGCATTTTCTGCACAGAACTCCATCTCTAGAGAGTAGAGTAAGATAATTATTATTTAACCCACCTTTTTTCTGGATACATTGATAGGAATTAATGTCACCTGTCAGTTTGACAGGAAACAAAAAGAATTTTTTTTGCCTGATACTGTAATTTAGAATTCGTATTAAAAATAACTTTTACAGCCTTCTGCTGTAGTGGAGACCCATTAAAAAGATGATAGATCTGTTTTTATACAGACAGGATACTAGTCCAGTATTTAGAATAAGCAAGAAAGCAGCTAGATTTTCCTCAAGTTTTGTTCTGTAGGAAAAACAGATAGTAATTTGGGTTTGGTTTTTTTTTTTCCTTAAGTAGTTTTGTATTCAGACTACCAAGTGTGTTGATGGAATTTTTTATTGCTCCTGAGTAATAGGAGTCTAAGCAGCCTGTGTTATATTGGATACTAAACATAGCTACTACAGACATATTTTATTTTTCATTCCTTATGAGTTTGTACCAGATTACAAGTTTATAGAAATATCTGTATTTTAGCTTCTTGACTTAAAGATACTGCCTGCAAGCTCCATTTTGTTGGAAATATTAGTCCCCATCAGTGATGCACAGTCAGGTGAACATGAAGGAAGTGGATGAAATGACCTGTTTTTCGAAGCAAGCTGTTAAATCAGCCTAAATATATTGTCAGTCATAGCTTGAGATGCTTTTCTCACCTGTTGCTGATTTTTTGAAGTTAAATTTAAGTCATCATGACACGGAATGTAAGAAAGCATGTTTTTATAGGGTTTGTGCCACACTTGTTCATACACAGTCTGATGTTTTTCTCCAGTACTAAATTGCTATAGGGAAAACCTAGAGAGAGGTGAAAAAATGAGAGAATGCTTTAATACATTTCTACATGGGGGGAACAAAAGAATTATGCAAAATCAGAGTAAGTCCTATCTGCAGTGTTCAAAATTTTAGAGTATCTCATATTAAATCTGTATATAAATTCTAGCTTTGATCCCTGTCTAGAGTTAAAAAAGTGAGTTAGAAATGTTAAGACTAAATAGTCTTCAGAAATAGTGTTTTAAAAAAAATGTTTAAGATTATAAGTAGCCTAATGTTCTCGAGATGTTCATTAACATTACATGTTCATCTTTTTCAGACAAAAATACAACTGAAAATGGAAAAGCTTACTTCGACTACTAAAGCAATCTGTGACTTGGAAACATTCCACCATGGAGCTGGGAATTGCACAACACCCCTCTTTCATACATGGCCCACACCATATTTCTGTAAGTAAAATATTGATTATCTTAGCTAATTACATTTTGTTGTTGATGTCATCTAATTTAAGGACTGGAAAATAAACCCTTTTATCTGGATGTCTTGCCTTAGAGAGAGGAGAGAGTATATCTGTCTCCTTTATAATTGACTAATCAATAAACACATGAATGCACCACTTGGCTTAGGGTTACTGCTGATGACTGCTTGTATGAATCGCCAAGCGTTGTCTGACATGCAACAATTACAGCATAAAACCAAGCTTGTCAGCAGCTTACAGTGCCCAAGCTGCAACACCCGTGTCCTTTGTAGAGAAAGACGTATTTGCAACTTGGTAGTGCTAAGCCGTGGGCTTAACTGACTTGACTTGATACTTGACACTGAAATGAAATCCTTGACTGCAAAGAACAAGCTATACCTCAGTTAATTCTCAGGAAGCCAAAGAAAAATTCCTCTGATCGCAGTGTCAGTCAAGACAAGTAAAGAAATGTTCAGTTACGTCTACTGTTAATATCAATCCTCTTAGCTTTCACTTGATGGCAAAAGGTACTGCCTCCCAACTCGTATTGCTGCAGTATTAAGACTGTTTGAATTCAAGGGAAGCCTGATGGCATGCAAACCAACTGCCGCCTTTATGAAGTGAAAGTCATACCTTTGTGAAGCCTCGCTTCTTACGTCACTACCACAAGTTAGCGGCAATTTTATGTATTAGTTTCTGCCAGCTTAAAAGGGTGAGAATGACAAAATCAACTGCTGTCAAAACGCTCGTCGTGACTGAAACTTTTAGTGATGCTTTCTGCTCCACGAAAGGCTAAATTCTCCTGATGGTAGTGATAGTTCAGGCTAAGTTAGAAACACAAGACCAGTCTCTCTTCAAAAATAATTTGTGTGGTTATTTTTTAGAAAGTCAAACAATTAAAGATATTACATAAATGTATTTTAACCCCCCTACCAGTATCACTAACATAACTACTAACAATATTAGTTCTTACATTATATGCTTCAGTTTTTGTCTGTTGTTTTGTTTCACTGTTACTTTTCACTATTGGTATCACCTACTGGTGATCATGTATTGCTAGAGTGCCCAACAGCATGTGAGGAGGACGTCCTTTAGAGTAGCTAAAATCAACAGTGACTCTAAAATGTGAAGCTTGTATTTCAAGGTAGCATTACCAAATTTTAAAATCTGATTTCAGTTATTTGAAAGAATAGCTATAATTGCTAGTTTTACAGTGGGTGCTGAGAATCAATACCACTGCTTATTCTAGAATTAAAAGGGGATTCATGTCAAAATCACAAGCGTATAAAATATATCCAAAAGCTGAGGAAATTGTTTAGCGTTTTATATTCTAGTGTACAAACATTGTTAATGCTGTAAAAAACAAGATGTCTCAATATGGGAATAGCTTATGTAAGGTGTGGGGGGTTAATGATCAACATATTACAAGTATAATTTCTAGGGAATTGCTGAAATGTTCTGGTCGATGTGCTTGGTTTTTCAATCCATTTCAGACGAGGTTTCTGTGAAGCTCTGTGAAATGTACAAGAAGGAACTACAACTCAAGCAAACAATTGTACAAGATATTGCTCATTCTGCCAACCAGGATCTGATGATGGTCTATTTATCATCATGGTTATACCAGCCTTATATTGAGAACAGCAGCAAACTACTGCTTGAAGCCATGCTGCTGGAAACAGGACACAGGCAGTGCTAGCATTTCAAATGTTACATGGCTTGCTTCTAGCGATGCTTACATGAAACTGAAATGGCAAACTGCAAGGCTTACCAAGTAAGTTGAATTTTTGTAACACTTATTAAAAATATTTTTTTCCTATTTGTATTTATAACTTTGTCTCAGCTGGTACTCCTTTTTTTTCATGGGACAATCTGGTTTTGGTTGCTTTATCCATTTTAAGTACAATAGAGAGGCTACAGGTAGGCGGCCAAGTCCCCTATAATCGGAAAGAGGTAAGCACCACTTGCTGGTCTGGGCAGAGTTCAATGCACGGAGACACCTACAGCAAAGAATTTAACTACTTTCCAAGTCTTGGCAGTCTAAAATACCTACATTGTCCCTTTCACCACAGAAATTCAGCCCTTCTTGATCTTTTGTGGGGGTTTTTTTGCATGCCTTAACAGGGCTAGTGCTTTATAAACAGGGAAAAGGAAAGGAAAGCACAAAAGGCAGGATCCAAAAGGATCCACATAGTTTGGTACATGGTTCTGAAATGCTGTCACAGACACTAGTGTAAATTCTGGTTTGGTTTTGACTATAGCGTGGTTAGGTACATCACCCTTGATCCAAGCCTGAACTAGCACACTGAGAAAGTTTAGTACAACTCACCATTCCACAGTCATTATATGAAAAGGTCTTGTCTCTTTTAATTCATTGTAATTTTTTTCTTTTAGAGATGTTTTGTGAAAGCATCTGTTGGATAAAAACAAGACCTGCTTCAGTCATGTTCTTATCCCCTATTTGCTTCCTGTCATAGGGCTCAGCGGGTTTTTCCTTGGATTAGTTTCTGACGTCAAGTGGTTTTGGTTTAAGAGTGTGCCCTCTCTGTATTTTTGGTTAGCAGTTTACATAATAAGAATTGGTGGCTCAAATTCTTGCTTTTCTTTCTCATGCTGCTTTCTTGGAAAAGAGAATAGAGAGTGTGTTCTGGAGAAACAGTTAATGCAAAAGCTAAATGCTGAAGTGGAACTCAATACCCTTAATTTGCTTTCACTCCTAAAGACATCATAATCTCTGTAGCATACCATTATGTCAGACCTGGGTAGCATGGAGAAGCTGCTACACTTACCCAGCCTTTAATAACTGTTAGCTGCTACTGCAAATTATCACTTTTCAGAAAAGCGTATTACAATGTGGAAACTATGCAGCTGTGTCATCACATTTTTAGTTAAATCCCTAATGTGTAGTGAATTTAGGTCTTCTGCTTACTTCATTATGATTAATAATCTAAATTCCTCCCGCTGACTGATTGCCTGTGTGACCTGCTCCTATATAAACTGTTGATTTAGATCTCCTATTTCACACAGTTATGTCGTGTTTCTAAGTGCTGTTGACTCATTGTTGGGCCCTGATGGATGTTTACCCTTCATTCTCCTTGAAACAACTGTTTGAACTAAAAGAAAGTAATGTGAAATGCACACTGCTATGAAATGACCATAATGGCCGTGGTTTGACACTAGAAGCAGCTAATTTTAACAGTTGAGAGATTCTGGAAGAGATTTCTGGTAGAAAAAGTAGGGTCACTTACTGAACTAGTTCCAAGCTGAAACCCTATATGCTTGGTAAGGGAAATACATGAGTTTCCTGCAATAACGGAAGAGACAGACATGTACTGGAAAAGTTTTCTCAACACGTTGCTCTGTTCGACACCAAGGTCGTTACTGACAGATTAGTAGTGTTCTATTCTTACCCCACATTTCTAGCATCTAAAAAGAAATTCTGCAGTAGCTCAAGAATACACTCGTTTATGAATCTCTTTGTTGAGTTTTATTGTTTTTCTGTGCAAGCGTTCCACCTAGTTTAACAGCCACCTTAATTTATTCGAGTAGGGCCAGACCCTTGTCACTATGGAAACACCTCCGTACTTGAAAAACATTTTCTAAGGAGAAAAGGTTGGTTCACTTATAGAATTGTTCTTTTAAGGTGAGAGTAGGTGTATTGTATTTCCCAGCATGTGCAAATCAATAGGGAACGCAGAATTGAAGCAAATTTTCATTTTCTGCACCGGTGGAAATTGTGGTTTGTTCTTGTTTCTTAAGAGGAAATAAGCTCTTTGGGAAGGAGTCTTCACATTCACAGACCCCCATGCTCATTGACTGCTATCATGCACAGGAAGATTACTGCAAAATCATTGCAGAGATGTTTTGCCATTACAGCTCTAAGCAGTTGATTGTTATAGTTGAAGCCCTTGGATGTAGCTATTAGACAGTCAGTACAAAAGAGTGAAATGAAGAATTGCTCCCTGCAATCAAAGTCTTTGAAAGACACACAGAACCTTGCTTTGTACGGTATCTTCATTCATAAGGTAGGCCTGTATCCTCTGACCATTACCACCTCCTAAAAAAGGGAGAAAAAACCCAAACCAAAAACTACACCATAAAGCCAACCACCAGACAGGAGCTCACTAACATATGATGACATCTTTCACATCCACTCATAAAATGCAGTGCTCTGGCTAATCAAATTAATCTTCTACTTAGGCAACAACCAACCAACCAAAACCAACTAGAGCAAAGAGATACAGTGGAGCAGATTGTTTGATCTCTAAAGTGTCCTCTCTCGTGTTTAGGTTCAGTTTTAGTGTTTTTCCTCAGCAAAAAAAAAAAAGCAATGTTCATACTCAAGAACAGTTCTCCTGCACGCTACAGGTCCTTTCAGCTGATTTGTCCAGTTATCTCAGTAGCCTCATGTATTTAGCAATGAGGTGATACACACATTTTAGAAGGTATTTTACCAGTTTTCAGTCATGGCTGCGATAGGTCATGAACAAAATAAAGATACTGGTCACTTAAGGGTGTTCTTCTTCACCTGCTAAGATTCTTGAAAGATGAGACAGTGCCTTGGACAAGAGGCTGCTAGGAGGTCTCCGCAAAAATATTACCATCCAAGCACCATACTGAAAGTATGACAAAAATACAAGATTGCAGTAGGTAAGTAATTCAGTAAATTTTCTGTCTGCATAGAGAAACAGGGACTATAGTCGAGGATATCTTTTTATTATGATTAACTAGTACAGGGTAGTATAGAGTTACTAGGAAGGTCAAAGCTTAGAACTGATAAAGGATGCATCATCTGAAAGAAAGAAGTATAATACAAGTCTAACAAAAATAGACAAAAGTAAAAGAATTTGGTATCTCAAGAAGGAAAATCAGATCACTACTTATGCACCTTCCCATTTCTGTCCAAGTAACAGCAATTTTTAAAGGAGCGGCTGAACATTAAGACAAGCATACTGAAAAACATTTCCAACAGTTCAGTACAAACCAGATCTTGTTTGAGGCCATTTTTGTCTCTAACTCAGTGGATGCTTATTTAAGTAAGGATCAGCTAGGCTGTCACATTGTTCCCGGAATGCACAAGTGTGGATTATATTTAAAACTGCCCATTTTTTCCAGGTAGATTTATGCACATCAAGTCTAGATGCTAATGAATATTCAAGCTAGCTTTAAGAAAGTGCAGTGATACAGTGTTTTGTAATCTCAATGGCACAGAAAACACACGTTTTTAATATAGTTTTTATTTTACCCATATACAGCTCGCCAGTACACAGCACATCACTGCTGAAAAGCAGTAGAACTTACTGCATTTTTAGATGGCTAGAGAGAAAAGGAATTACGTAACAAAAAGGAATAGTGCAACAGTTTTAGGGTTGACAGATTTCCACTTTCCACCCACCCCCAACATATAAAGCAAAGAGAACGATGTTAATTCTAGAATTTTTGGTTGCAATGCTGCTAGATTTATATAAACATAAGTTATAAAAAGTACAGGGCATAGAAACAGTTTACAAATAAGTTAAATTTCAATTATTTCAGTATTCACATTAGAAAAATACACATTTTATAGAGTCAGTCTTTTCCAGAAGAAAGTGTATACAGCTGATTTATGGCTCCAATTCACTTTGCGAGAGCAAAATATCTTCACTTTGGCCATCTGCTTCCATTGCCAGTAGTGCTTCCACAGTTTCCAAAGGTATCCCCTCAGGTGTGCGAATGTGCATCGTAGTACCATTGGAATCGGTTACAATAACGATACCTTCTGCCTGAGACAAAACAGCAGTATCTGGATGAGACAGGATAAGCCCATCTGAAGTCTGAATAAAAATCTGTTCATGTCCCTGAGACAAAAAATCATGGCTCTCATCAGTAATCTCAAAGGCTACAGCTTCATCTACAGTAACTGTATCTTCCAGCTCATGTTGTTGCTCTGTCCCACAAGAAAATTCATTCACGTTTTTAAAAGAGTTTTCATGGTTCACACGAGCAGGCAGGGAGGCTTCCTGGACAGGGTTCTGGTGTGACTCAGCCTGAGCACTGTGGGGGTAGTTTATTGGCACGATGTTTGTTGAAAAAACTTTTTCAAGTTCCTGCATCTCCTTGGTCATACCAGCATTACGAAGCTGTTCAGAATGTTCTTTAATTGCAAAACTATGGTTTTCTTCTTGCAGTTTCTGGTATTTTTGATTGTGACCATTTTCTTCACCCGTTGGTAAGTTAGTGCTCTGACAGCCCATTGCATTCTGCGACACAGAGCTGCACAGTTCGGGAGCTGACAGGCCACCTGCTGTATTCTCACCCACAAAGCGCGCCTGAACTAGTTCAGGTGAGCCGTTGGCTTCCACAGGCAGTACAACTTCAGTATGTAGCAGGGATGCGTCAGCTGCCATATCTGGCCCCTGTACGTTCACGGGTTGGGAATACTCTATCATTTTCACAGTCTGGGAGAAGGTACCTGAATTTTCAGCATTGATTCTAACTCCTGAATCGGCGAGAGACTTATGTTCCTCTGGTAATGTACTTCCAGTTGTGCAGCAAGTGATATGCCTATCTTCTGAAAGCATAATTTCTCCATTTAATGGATTAAAACCTGAAAAGGTGAAAGAAATATCATTTTGTTGGGCAATCTAATATTGCATTTCCAAAAAATTATTATTCAGCAGTAATTTTGGAGGAAAAGCTGGACTACTTCCCTGCTTTCTTCACTTGCTAATTAGCAAACCTGAAGCACCTTACAGGAGTTTCACAGCACTTCCCAATGAGAAAGCCAGTATAAAAATACTTAAGGAATTTTTGGATAGTGAAATATTATTGCATACTTCCATACCAAGGGACCTTGCATTAGAAGCAGCATTTTTCTGTTAATCCCGAGAACAACCTGGAGTGAAAGTCAAACTCCATTTTTTCCATCTGCCATACAGCTGATAACATTCAAAGACAAAGATTATACCAGGCACAAAGTTGTCAGCTGCTCATCCCCATTACCATTAGTAAATTGACAGAAACATTTAAACTTGATAAAATTTCTCTTGATAGTCAAGCTCATCCTGGACTAAGGCATGTCATCAAGTTACTACATATCTAATTAGCTGTGCTAACAGCCCAGGAGCACTTTCATTCTGTGACAGCAAAGGTAAAAAACACTAGAAATTTAGTGTGTTTTAGCAGTTATTTGACCTGGACCAAGAGGCAGGTCACAAACCCAGTAGGTAGTTGAACAGTAACTACTAAGCTGCAGTAGCATGAATTGTCAGTTTCTATTATGGAAGATCAAAAGGAACAAGTAGGTTGGGTTTTTGCTACGAAAGATACCCCTGCACAACAAAGGAAGCCTAGCACTGCAGAAGGGACCATTTTTCACTTTTTGTACTGTGGACTAGCAAAAGCCTTACTAGCAGGTGCAAGTGAAACAAAATTTTAAAAACTCATAGCCCTGAAGAAAGTCCTAATACAACAATAAATAATCCACTGTTACCCTGCCAATCTGAGGGGCAGGGGGAATAAAGGGATAAAAAGAAAAGCAACCACCCAAAGACTGTGGCGCAAAATAGTGCCTCAGTTCCAGTCTTCAGGTCCCACGTCTCCCCCCGGGGTAAAGGACAGCCTGCTCCACACGGCTCTGATGCTGCTCCTGTTGCAGCCTGCTGGGGCAAAGAGGAAGAACAGGCACACCGCTTCCTCTTCCTCTGCTGACACAAAGGTCACGCACCATCTCCACTCTAAGGCATAAGGCAGACAGGAAGCATTCAGGGAGCACACAGTAGAGGACAGTACAGTTTTCATAGTACTGCAGTAGTATCAATAACTGGATTATCGTGCATTCAGAATTGAGCTACTGCTGTGGTCTGCATCATCCACAACTTCCCCCCGCCATGAGGCCTTTCCAGGTCAACAGCTGCTTTTGAAGAACCTGGGAGGTGAATTAAGAAATGAAACCTTGAGACAAAACCCACATTTGCTGGAAGAACAAAGAGATTTGTTCAGCTCCTCCACAAACAGAACAGAAGTGGAAAAATCTGAAGAGGTTACCATCTTTTTCAAACAGTGTACACAAATTCCCACTCTTTTCTTTCACTTCATCTTGACTGGCATAAGCATTATTCACGTTCTCCATTACGTCTTCTAACTTGGTCCTTTTGGCTGATGGCAACAGTTCCTCCCCTGAGCTCTGTCAATACAAGAGATAATTAACTGGCTGCCACCATAACAGCCAACAATATTGGAAAAGATCACAAACTAACTGGGCACTTCATGGCAGTGAACTGATACTCTCCTTGAAAGGAGACCAAAGTACACTAAAGTACACTAAAGGACTTCCTTAAAAGTAAGGGTTTAAACACATGCCTTGTACTTCGCCCAAATGCCACTGATAACTTTTGGTACTTGGTTGAAACCATCTGCCTTTGCTTCAACATCAAAGCTTCTCTCTGAGCCTTTGTGATTAGCTGTATGGCATGAAACCTGCTGGAAGTGCTCTCTCCAACTTCATTAAAGGGCTGTAAACAGCCTGCCCAGCATTGTTTGGTTAATGAAGAAAAACTGATCAGCTCTTTCAATTTAACGACAGGCAGAAAATGGAAAAGCACTAGTCTTATTTATCCACCACCAGCAACAACTCTGGAGTAAATAAAAAGTAGAACAGTTAAGGGGACAGACCATAGAGATGTCACTTTCAAGAATAAACACAGCTCCCTGCTACAGCTGTAAACAGATTCAATCTGGTCAACTGACTCTTTAGAAAGAAAGGAACTGTTTTCACGCACCTCTATCTACTACCAATTAGCAGAGCAACCACTTCTCCAATGTCTGAGCATGCTGTAGGTTAGCGCATTTACTCTTGACACAAGTTACTAGAATCTGGAGATCCTTCTCACTGTGGGGCCCCCATTTACTAGCACCTCAACAAAATTCTTTCTTCCTTGTATACTGAGATTACCTATAAGCCTCTGAGATTCTGTCCTGAATGCTACCAAGAGTCTTCCCAAAGTATATCTTTAGCATGCTAGTTCATATGCTCTGCTATGATACCACAGTAGAGAGTGCTTCTTTAAGCATTTCCAAACTCTAAACACCACGAAAGCCTTAGTTTAACATGAGTCAGATAATACTAGCTACATTTTGTAAGGAATAATTATCTGTTTTAACAAGTTTTCATTTGTCTTGGTTTCATTTTTTAATTTTCACAAAGGTATTCCATACCTCAGCTAACCGTTTTTGTCCCAGTATCTCCACAGGCATTTGCTCACTAACCATTTTAATTTTACATTGTGAACAAGAGTCCACACCTTGCATCTTTCGTTCTCCAGTGAGTATTTCTGTAATTCCTAGTGATTCAGCAACCTTCAAAAACAGTTACAGGAAAAAAAAGTAGAAGTTAGCCTCTCCAATCTGAACACGTTAAATGCGGAAATACTGATTCATTTTCTTAAAACTGAACTAGAACTACACGGGGTCTAGTCTAATAATCAATCATCACAGATCAACGACGTATTTAGACTCCCATGTTTTCTACTAGCCTCTGTATTAATAGAACACGACCTTCATGTGAAGGTGAATATTAACAGACAAATTCAAAAGAATTAGGAGTACAATGGTTATATATAGAATCCAGAGACAGTTACTAAGAGCAGAGTTTAATAAAGAACACTGTCAAGGCTCTCCATTATTTAAAAAAACATTTAGGTCTTCCTGTTTGAGAGCATTTCTTAGTAGTTAAGGACTCCTACNGTCTGGGTTGTTTTGTCTGGCTGGTTTGGTTTTGGGGTTTTGTTTTTTGGTTTTTTTTGCAAGACCATACTTCTATATTAAGAAAGCACAGTAACACTGAAGAGAAGCAAGAAAGATGTTCCATTTTGGGACTGCCCCTATCAACAACATCCCTTTACTTGTTACAACTTAATTTCTCCAAAGGGAAAATCAGTGTTAACTACAAAACAGCTAGATGAGCACACAGTAATTCTAGGTTTTTTAGTACATACAGTGAACATCACGCTTTCTTCTGAAAAATAAATATTAACTACTGCTAACAGTCCATACAGGACTTCATTTCTTTTAAACTGGGATTATTATAAGAATGAAAAATCTTGTCTCCACCATCCCTACCCTGAGTTTTCCAATATGCTCCCCTCTCATAGTAGTTGCAAGTTCAGTGCTGAGGTACTTTAATGAGCACATTGTTTAGAAATTTGGGTGGAGGTTGTATACAAAGTAGTGTTTTCACTACTGGAAACGGAGAAGGGAAGCCCAAAAATATGTTATGTACAAAGAGTTGTTTTATTTTAAGCAAGGGGAACATAAATTGATAAGGATCCACAGACAGATCCACATTAAAAAAAAAAAAAAGACGACAACCAAAAAACCAAACCTACATTGTCTTTCTAGATACAGCTGCATAAACAATGAATCTGAAGAATCACTGAAATAATAGCTTGCAGTTTCATTAATGTATTCACTACATTTCATATCTGTTAGTATGACTGTGAACTGCACAGATGCATTCAGTTTGTCCTCATTTTGCAATGAAACCACTTATCCTTTTCAATCAAGGCCGCTCATTTTAAATACAGACCCTTCCTTCCAAATCAAACATCAAAGATGTACTTTTATTAGCAATTAATGCTATATACACCTTGTAGTGACATGCAGCTTCATACTACCCTAGATATGCAAGACAGATATAAGCGCTGCTAGAATTTTTTATATATATATATATATATATATATTTAATATATATATATTTAGTTACATCTACTACCATAAACTAGAATTGTAGTTTTATTATGGATTTCTTTTTCTCTTCGGTTAGTTGTTGGACTTTTTACAATAATGTCTGGTTTTGCTCATCAAAAAACATGTTTTCTTCCAATAACTTCACCAGGATGACAAAGCTTATCAGAGAAAAATAAAAAGCAAAGCATCTAAAATAAATACAACAAAACAAAAATCACATTTCCAAATAGAGTGCTTTATTACCTTAGCATCTTTTATTTCAACAGGCTGCTGGTGGCTCAGCAAATCAGAATTACTGAGGTGATCATAAGCCATTTCCTTTACCATATTATGCAAGTCTTCGAATTCCCTATACACATCTGGGAAGTAAGCTTTGGCTGGATACCCTCTTTTAACCTGGAAATGAGAGGGGAAAAAAGGGTTTGTTTCCCCCTCCCTATGTTTTAAAAAAGCTTAATCTGTCAGTTTGTTTTGTTCAACATTTTAAAATAGAAACATTCAGGTCAAAAGATTATGGAATATTCAAAAATGCCACTGAACTAGGTAGCAAAAAGCAAGGCTTTCAGTCTACTACCAGAGCTACCAGTTTTGCCTGTGTGAGACTGAAGTGATGTGTAGAACATCTACATTCTGCACAATTCTAACTTAGGAAATTCAGATACATCTCTAAAGGAATCTTTTTATGT
The DNA here is from genome assembly GCA_013400535.1 of Scopus umbretta. Classification (NCBI taxonomy): domain Eukaryota; kingdom Metazoa; phylum Chordata; class Aves; order Pelecaniformes; family Scopidae; genus Scopus; species Scopus umbretta. The sequence continues at coordinate 31,022 of VZTL01037158.1, forward strand.
ATACTAATGGAAGTCTCCCTAAAATAATTTAACATTTTTTAACATAAAAAAACCCCAAAAACTCACCTTCATCAACAGAAATTCATATACTGTAACAAGCTTCGTAAGACGTGGGAGAGCCAGCTCCATTAAGTCTTCATTATCACATTGTTGTATTAGCTGTCAAAAGCCAGAATGAGTTTATTAGAGCAATGTAGCCCGCAGAGGTTATGCATCCCACATTCAGAACATAAAATACCACTACTTTTTTGAAAGATACATTTTATGTTTAAGCAGCTTCGAGAACAGATGCAAACTTAACACCAAAAGAAGAGATAAATTAGGAAACGTCAAAACAGTTACTACCCGTATACAGACAAAATTCAGTCCCACAAATGTTGCCAACTCATAGAAAGAAGAGCAACATCAACAGATTTAGTAGCCATAAAGGATCTTCTGCAACACACAGGAAACAAACAAAAAATTGTGTTAGTTGCATAGATTTTAATCCCCATTCTATCCTCCTCCAAGGGCTTCTTTGTAGTTCTTTTTTTTTTTCTTTTTTTGATGTTGCCCAACTTCAGTTGGGTTTATTTCTTTTTACTATGTTGGAGGAGATACGTAATAGTAGCTAGTAACTTTCCTTCTCCAGAAAAAGGATAGCAAGAGGATATCTACACGTCAGAAGTCCCTTTCCAGACTCAGTTCCCATTTTCCCTTTGTCCAGTGTTCTGCTAGAAGTATTTTTTCCTTAAAGACAGTTTAATGTTTTCTTCTTAGAAGACATCTTAGGCTTTCATCTTGTCAGTACACAAGGACGCAAAAATATCAGTCTTTTTGAAAATTATTCCTTGAAAATAAGTGATCCCAAAAAAAAAAAAAAAAA
>VZTL01037158.1:42174-74470 GCA_013400535.1 Scopus umbretta
GGGGGGGGGGGGAGGAACAAAAAACCAAACCCAAAAACTAAACCACAAAGCCCATCCCAAAACAAACAAAAAGCCCCGCCAAAGCAACCAGAAAACCCATGTTGGAACAGCGACAAGATACACTTGCTTTTCAAGATCATTTTGTGTTTCCAGTGCAATGTAAATAAAGGGGAGGAGGGTTGGTGAAAGAAGCAAAGAGTAAGTTCAGGTGTAAGTTGCTAATGTGCTGCAGCAGAAAAAAAGGTATGAAGTGCTGTGTGCAGAGGCATCAGGTCTCTGAGCAAGGAAGTAGTAGTTTATTATCTAAGATTGAACTACTGTATTTTACTCTCAGGACTACAGATTTCTATAATATGGGCAGCAAAACTTCATTTGCTGTTATTCATTGTATTTTCTCACAAATAACTTATGTATTAACAAAACCCACTTTTATTTAAAAATTTTCCATTAGAATTTAACAAATCAAATATGGATTAATATGCAGTCTTAATAACAATTTCTATTTTTAACCTACTGAAACTGTATATTTTTGGTTTTAGAATATAAACCTGTTGGTAAGGTAGGAGAGGGAACATTTACTCAGTTCTGAAGACCCTGAGCCTTAGGGATGGAAAGTACTATGCATGTAAACACATGAAGCAACATTTTGAAAGGTATGCATAATTAATCATAGAACTGCAGGAAAATCTGATTTCAATTCGGTGGGGAAATGTGAAATTAAGACTAAGTGAAGTTTTTTGAATACACATGTATTAAAAAGGTTTGGATGTAGTAAAGAAAGGGAACTCTGCTGCTGATTATGCCTGGCCTTCCGTTTGGCATTGGGGTTGTTTCCCTGAGTACTCTAACTGATGGCATCCACTGTACTAAATGCTGCCTGGCCACTGGGTCAAGGGTGAAATGAGAAAAATGAGGACTAAATAGGTGATTTCTGCTTTTCCAAATGCACTGAATACACTTGTGCTGGTTTTCTTTTTGCTGTAAATAATAATAGGAGGAGGAAATGTGTCAGTCCTCCCCCTGGACAATAATTTTTTCAGTCTTACTTTAAATACTATTTTCATGCAAGTTAAAAACACTGTATTTATCCTTAGTCCATGTATAGCATTAGTTCTACTTCAAATTTGCATTTATATTTAATAAATAAGATGCTATTTGGTCACAAAATCGGTTAAGAAAATAGAGGAGAGGGCTGTGTGGAAGTAGACGTACGCATGACGTTCTCCTCCAAATATCTAAGTGCCAAACAATGCCTTTTGGGTCACTGACTTTTGTCAGTTAAATATATTAATTTCATAGTGAAATCAGGGGAGTGGCTCATTTGTACATGCAAAGTAAAATGGGACATTTTGCTCTTAGGTGAGATTTCATAATGTAACCCAGAGCTTCAAAGACGAAGGAAAAGTGAAGCTCTGAAAAAATTACAGTAAGTTTAAAAAAAAAAAAAAAAAGAGAGAGAGAACTCAAATATCTTCAAGTAATATGGTTTCTGATTCTTTATTGTGGTGTTAGAGAACTGTTGGTCCATTTACACATTACCTACAACTGACCAAATTGTCAAATTTATGATCAAAAGTGTATTTAACCTAACTGCTTAGCTACATCAAGGGCAGATGGTATACAGTTCAGTGGTAGAGCATCGGGCATAACAAGCAGACTCCTTTTTACATGTAGCATGTTTAAAACATCTTTTAGACCTTTAACTCTTTGATAAATTGACTGACAAATTCTTTTGATGAAATAAGCTCTTTTAGCACCAGGTAACAGTGTTTTAAACAGAACCTGGCCATACAAGGTATTTCTCCTAGTTTCAAAGTAGAAAATACTATTCTGGTGTTTAGCTTTAAGTCAGACCACGAAAAGGTGTATGTGTCCTGTTCTGATCCATTAAATAGTGTGCAGAGCAATTTATTTCTGTAGCATGTAGTTTTGTTAACAATTAAACAACAGTCGAATAGTGTCTCTTTTCCGTGTATGAGGTTACCCAATTTAATTTTAAATGTTAAATTTGGCAAGGCTAGATTGTCACTTTCAGCGTCATGCTGAGCAGTAGTTGGAATGTATGCTACACCAGCGCAGAATAAACAGTATCATATGTGCTATTATGCAGCATAAAATTCCTCCCAGATAGCTCCTTGGCATGGTAACTCATGTCTGGAGCACAATGCGCTGCTGCTTATCTTGTTTGGGTAAGTCCAGCTACTCCAGACTGCAAGAAGGAATAAAGCCATTCTCCTGATTACTGATTTGTTGTATAAAGAAACAAAGCAGGCAAACAATTTATCAGGTCCTGCATTTGAACGTTCAGTTACAGACTACAGTGGAGTAGATTCTCACAGTCTCATGGCAGGGAAGAAAGACAATTATAATCCAGGCCCTGATTGCTAGTTGGCTTTCCTCTTTTCTTTTTAATTCAACTTTAGTATGGAACAACTGAATAATCTGAGAGAAAGACAAACGCTAAGGAGGCTGAGTCTGCCTCCTAAAATCCTTATGTTACATGGAGTTGTTTCATAAGTATGGTGCGTTCATTTCTTTCTTCCTTACTCCTTTATCTGAATGATATTCAGTAACTCTTGGATCTAGAGGCAACCTGCAGGCACTTAACCAGCTTTTTATTCCAACAGAAATTAAAAACCAACAAATTTGTCAAATTCTGAAGTCTTTGTGCCTTTTTTCTTAAGAAAAATCTATGTAGCTCTCACTTTCTCTGGCTCTTTTGCAGCAGCCCAAAAATACTTCAATGTCAGTATTAAAATTACAGGCTAGATGTATTTTAAGCATAGCTAAACTTTGTATCATAATATGTAATACTGGCTGGTGATTTCAACCCGTGTCCCATACCCAGTGAGTGCTTTAACTGCACAACATCATGTCTGCTGGAGACAGTATTTTGGTAAGGCACACTCAGAGATTGTCTGCTGGAATATGCTCTGGTACTTCAAGGATCTTGGTTTGACTTGTCAGTTTGAACTAGGGATCCAAGCAGACTATTTGGCAGTATCATTTCATAGGCAACTTTACAGACACCCCTTTGAAAGTAATAGAAGTTTAGACCACTGAATTAGGCAGCAGCTGAGCTATGAATTTGGAAAGAGATCAATCAGTGATGAAGTTTGATTCCTTAGCCTCATTAGGCACTTAAGTGTCTTTTGGGGACATGTTCTGTCTCAGAAAGAGGTCAGGTTTTACAACAGCATTTACTCCATTACTGTGCATTACCCTTCATCACTATGCAACAGCAGACATATAGTTCATTATCCAGATAATTGACACAAAACTTGTTGACTGCTCTAAAATATATTTTTCGTGCTCTTCAGGCTGTCTTATTCCTCTGTTCAAGGCTCTGGTACTACACTGTTACTGACAGGCCCATTTTCTACAAATATATGGAAAGCTGATAATCATGTCAGCAGCTTAGCTTTCTGGAATTCTCAGCTTCAGCTGCTGTGTTGTTAACGAAGTGTAATCCAGATGGCCAGCCAGCTCGCCTAGCTCTTTCGCAGTCTGTCTGCGAACTGAATTGCAGATTGTACCCTCAACCTTGTCCTGTCTGGGTTAATGGAACGTTGCAGAGGGGATGTACTTTAATGCAATTATAAGAAAAACTGAAGATCTAAAGAAGTCTGCTTCTGCAGGACAGTAAAATAAAGTGTCAGATGTATTATCATATCGTGACAATACTTGAAACTGCTGTTGTCAGCAAAACAGAGATGCCAGTCAGATACTTGTTTCCGTGCAAAAAAACCACTACTGGTGACCTAACTAGAAAGTATTTTCATATACGGCATAATGGCTTTCCTATCTTTTATTGTAAGAATGTATCAGTTAATTTACTGGTAATTTCTTGATACTGAACAGTGCAATAAGCCCAAAAAACATACTTTCAAATAACTTAACAGTGTAAATCAGTTAACTTTTGCAACGGACACTTTGGATAGTATAAACTAAAACTATGATACCTCAGACTCTAAGTTGAAAAACTTCTATGAGAAAGTGTCAATTAAAAATTAAAATGACTGTTTTAATACTGGTAAAGCTAAGTACTTTTTTCTATGCTGTGTGCAAATCAATATTGCTGGCTTAAAGTCTCCTTATTTGTTTCTTCAGTGATAAAAAAGCTGGCTCCCTTTCACGGATATGTGAACTTACAGACATGAATATTTATGAGCTGATAAAAGGTAGCATATGCTTAAGAAACAGACATACCCTTCTTGTAGAGATCACAAAGTAGAATTAATTATTTTTCACTCGGTTGTTCACCATTACATATTGTAAAATTCATAGGGAAATTTTGTGCTGTACTGCTTTACGCTTTATTTCTTGCCAGAGCAATAAGCCCACTTGTTTAAGGCATGGATGCATGCAGAAGGTTTCTAATGAGTCAGGTCAGTGGCTGTCTATTTCTACAGTCAAACTTTACATGAAAACAGGGAAACAACCTTGACAACAAAACACAAAATAATTGCTTTATGTAAGAAAACGTACAACTTAAATAGGTTCTTTGCAGTGATCTAACAAGAAGATTATTCCTGTTTGGTTCAAAACCTGCTGAATCAATGAATAGTGATATTCAGTTTTTATATCTAGTAAAAATGCCTTTACCAAGTTTTTGCTATAAAATAAGATTGTTCCCTGAAACCTCCTATATTTAAAAATTCTGGAGCTGCTTGTTGAAGCAGATGGGAGACCATAAAGCTTAAGGAAGAATTCCTACAAAGAAGTTTAGAAGAAAAGCTGATTTAAAACCAGATCTCATGTAGACACCAAAGGAGTTGGATACAGCAAATGAAGGGGCACTTACTTATAAATCAATATTAAAAGAGGATGTTTTTCTGAATAATTAAAAATTTGTAATGTCTTACCAGTTGGGTGATTCATTTAAATAACTGAGCATGCAACTGTCATTCAGTGTAATAGAACAGATAAAAGACTTGCTCCCAAACATTACGTTAGTGACACTGAGTATTGAGAGCTCTAATAAAGGGAGTAGCCCTGTTCTTGACCTAGATAAGAATTTGAGGTTAAAATACGGTTGTTTGCCGATCACTGAAGCAGACATGAACATTTGCTGGTTTTAAGAAGACATTTTATTTTTCAAGGCTAAATTTGTTACATTGTAGAGTCAGAATAATAGCATATAGGAAGGAGTCCTCACTGGATAGTTAGTTAGTCCAGTGCATTTAAAACAATCCTGCATCTTCTCCTTCCAGGAAAGACACTGTACTTCAGTTATGAAAAATCAGAATGTTTAGGTTTGCTCTTTAACTGCCTTTTTTTTACCTTGGAGTATTTGCTTTAATTTGGTCATATTTCTCAGTGTTTCTCTCATTCTTTTCATGTAAAAAGCCTGCTATATTAAGCATCTGAAATGCTGCAGTTAGGGGTTATCTAAGCATTAATGTGGGCCCACCTGAACTTCTGTAAGTTGCTGATTCTTCTTTATGGTCTGGATTTTGTGTCTGGACTGTGTTTCCCATGACACAATGTCTTTTTTCCACCTTGTACAAGGTGGTGGTACATGGGATGGAGCTTGTCAAATCATAGAAAAAAATGGGAACAAGAACAACAGATTCCTACAGAGGTTATAATAAATTTTTAAAAAAAGTGTTTTGATATTTTGTAACATTGAAGTATTTCATTTGTGTCAAATGTTTTGCATTTTTTCAGAAATTAATTTTGGAGTTTCAAAGTAGACGAGCCAACACCACAATTTCTTATGGAGCACAAACAGTTTTTTATTTGTTTTCTCCCTCTCTACACAACTCTACTTGTGGCTTATTGCAAAGTCAAGAAATGTAAGACGTGGCAGTCATTGCAAACAATAAATATGGCAAAAATTCCAAGTACGTAATTAAATTGGAAAATTAATCTTAGTTCTGAGCCAGAACACTTCTTGACTGAGGATATCTAGGTAACAATGGCAAGTAGAAGGAGCTCCTTTTGGATTTTCAGCGTTGTGATTTGAAGGAGTGCATTACTAATTTGTGGAACAATTAAATTGTGTTCATTAGCAATGCTCTGTCACAAAGCACTTTTCAGAGTGTACAAAAGTAGTTACATTTCAGATGATTTGTAGTCTTTTGTAAATTTCCACGATGAAAATGCTTGTCATTGACTACTCTGAGTCTTGCAAAATTAAGTTTAATATAGGTGCAGAACAACTTAAAAAAACCTTTAAGTTAGAAAAATTTAGAGGTAAATTTTGTGTGAAATTTTGTAATGGAGAAAAACTTGAAGCAGGGATTGTCTGAAAATTGATTTCTAATTTAACAAGGTGTATGGAGACACAGAGACAATTAGGAGACCAGTTTGCTGTAATGCTGCTATTGTGGAAAGTTGATCCTTTTCAGGTTTTTTCCTTAGTAAACTGACAGATTTGTGTTATTTCAATCAAGACAAGGTTATTTCTCTTTACACCAAGTCATAATACTCTTGCTATTCATTTATAGTGGTATCACAAGTCATCTAATAACTGAAAAACAGTCTTGCCTTTTGTTTAATCAAGAACAGTTTGGTCATTTAAAGCAATGGAAAAAATGTGGCGCAGAGAGAGGTAGGGAAGATGCCTCAAGCAAAACCTTAAGGGCTGCTGCCTTACGTTTCGCTTCATCATTACTTCCAACTAAGGTTTCTCTAATGATAAATCAGGAAGTAGAAGAGCATCTGCTCCAGATTTTACTGGTGACCTGTAATGAAAAAGCAATTGAGCATGACTTCTTTTTATGAAGGTCTGATTTTTAAAATACTACTAATAATCCAAAGTTGGTTTGAAGAGCTGCATTTTATGAAATCTTTTGTACTATAAATGACAAAAATCCTGATGTTGAAAACACCATTTATCTCTACTGGGGTAATAATACTACAATTCCCGATGTAAATCATACTCCATTTCAAGTGCTTTGTTATCTAATCCTGCTCAGTGGATTATGGGGCTGACTGGAGGAGCGCTGTAATCGGTTAGGAACACAAGTCCCACTAGCTGCTAGGACTTGCAGCCTCAATGAGTTAGTGTCCTGATAATCTCCCTCCTCCTCCCCAGCCAATTACTCATACTACTGTCATCAGGCAGATCAGTACCTGCTTTGTTTTTCAAAAATGTGATCATTTCTGCCTCTGTTGATGACATTGCAGCATTACATAAAGGCATTACAGCAAGATTAAAAGGCCTTTGGAGCCTATAAAAGAAAAAAGCTGAGTAGTTACTGAAAGGCTCTGAAAAATAGATAAATGTTACAGCTGCCGTTATTGCGCAATGGCAATAGCAAGCTCAGCTACGTAGGTTAACCTTTAATTTGCAAGTCAACTGTGAATCACAGTCATTTAAGCATTGCAGTAATTTGAGGTGACTGATATGAATCCTGAACCCTAAGGACAGTTGCTTTGTTTAGAGAGGAAATTAGATGTTTAGAAATGAAATATTGCAGTTCTGTTAGAAGTTGGGGAAACAGATACTGCAAGAAAGCATGCAGTAAAAGCTAAGGCGATTACAGACTATTGAAATGACAGTTGTTAGCTGAGCTATTCTGGTGCATACTGAAATGTAAATTATGTCTGAAGCTGAGTGGAAAATGGATTACAAAGCTAGCTATAAATGACCAAAATAGTATAATTGAAAAAGGGAATATCAATGCACTATTGGAAGCTGAAGAGCCATTTTTTTGTGTTGTTGTTTGCTAAAAGGGGCTTGCACAGCTTGAAATTTAATTCTAGGAAGGAGGAAGCCATTACCTGAAAAAGCAATGAAGAACGACACGTACCAGTTATGCAAATCTCTTGATTACAGGCATAGGTAGGAGACCTGGTTCAGCAACAGCTTTACAGTAATGTAGCGCACATTTATTTCAGGGTCATCTCTAAGCAGAGACATACAGTTTGTCTGGGGCAGCAGACTGCCGCGGGGAGGAAAAAGGCCATCGCCCGGCCGCGTCTTTGCCTGGAGCGGAGGCCTGGAAGGCGGCAGGCCGGCAGCCCGTGCTGCTGCCAGCACCCCAGCGGAGCTCTGGTACCCGCTGCGGGCAGCCCCTGCCGTCCTTTGGTAACCCTGGAGGGAGCAAAAGCAGAAAGCCTGGCCTCCCCTTCCCGGACTCGCCCTTTCCCCATTCCCATACCTCTAGCAGTTGTCTCGCCGTGGTGGCAAAATTCGGGTTTTTTTACTATGCTGTTGATAAGTTTGAAGAAAGTGTTAGTTTCTTTAAGTATTTTTTTAGAAATACCTGGGAGCACTGATGATGTTTTTCTTTTTACTGAACTCTTCTCTCTGGTGCGTTTATATTGGTACAGAAATGGGATATTTGACCGAGATGTGAAACCAGAAAACATATTAATAAAGGTAATTAATTTTATGTGAGAATATTTAACTGAAAGTGAAGTATATCAGGATTTTTCTCTTTTCTCTGAGAAGGAAATGCTTCTTTGTGAATAAAAGCACAGTTTTTAAAACATATATAGACAGTTAACTTCTAATACCGTATTCCTGATCTAGAGGAATGGACAAGCAAGTTTGTTATTGGATAAAACCTGAAATGAATCAGACGCATTACAGCCTGCATGAGTTCCAATCTAAAAGCCTGTTCTTTGTCCTCTCTTAGTTTATATTTTCCTTTCTGTGTTAACCTAGAAACAAGCAATAGGGTTCAGTCCTGCAGCCCTTTCTTTCTACGTTCAATTCCTACATTTAGTGGAAGTTATTCGTACAGAAGACAGCAGAAGGTATTAGCTTCCAGCAGATTTCTTCATTGAAATCTGTTCTGGCAGTGGCAGAATGTTATTTTGCTAATGACTGAAAAGCAAGGATTTCAAAATTTGGTTTATGAAATTTTATTTTCTGGAGATAAATCTTTAAGTCTAGAAGTGTACAGGAGAAGCCGTTACAAAGAGAAGCCACAGCCATCTATTATATCACTGCTAAACACATGAACTCTAAGAAAATAACTTAATCCAGATGTCCTATTTAGCAGTCTTCCCTTCAGTAATAGTCCATATGCTTTTCAATTAACTCTTAGCTCTTTCTTTTAATGATGCACAGGACGGTATTTGCACATACCATGGCACACAGATATCTTCAAGCCTGGAGCTACTTGCTATTTAACTGCAGTTGTACTGCTATAATACTACCCCTGGGATTTCTGAAAGTTTATTCTTAAAGTAATCTGTGATTTCTTTTATGATGACTACTTCACACATTTAAGGAAAATCTTTGCTTGCACATTTCAGTGTTTCTAATTTGTCAAAATACTTTATTTTTGCAGCAGAATACTGAAGTTAGGAGACTTTGGATCTTGTAGGAGTATCTATTCTAAGCAGCCACATACAGAATATATCTCTACATGCTGGTACCAAGCACCTGAATGCTTACTTACAGATGGCTACTAGAGTTACAAAACTGGTACATGGAGTGCTGGCTGTTTTCAGTGAATCGCAAGGTACAGTGTTCGGTGGAGGGTCTTGCTTATTATTAATCAATAAAATCAAAGGTAAATAACTCAAATAAGGAGCACGTGGTATGGGTAATATGATCCTTGTTTCCATGGTTTTGTGGAAGCTGCTTCTGTGATTAGTCTGCAGGGTTCATGAGGCAGTAATCCTGTCTTGTCTGGCACTCTCTTCACCCTATGGCAGGTTAGTAATGAAGCAGTGGGATGTTCAAGAGAACATAGTATCAGCAAATCTTGTTTACAAGTAAAATAACATTTTTGAACAGTTGATTGTTTTGTTGGTGGTTGTTTTTTTTTTTTTTTTTTTTTTTTTTTTCTCCCCATTGGCTTCATATTTGAGTTTGGTAAAAATGTGTTTTCTCTGCTTTATCTCTGAATAGAGTATGGCTCATTTCCTGTCATGAGCATCACTAACTACCCTCAATCTTGTTAATGCACTTGATGGTAACATTTTTCCTTCTTTTTTTGACTTACTATTCTGCAAAAACAGAGGAGATGAGAGAAGACACTCCCTCTGATTTACTACTTTGAATTATAATATAGTGTGTTTAAGACCTTTGTGCCAATACCTGATGTCCTGGAGTATTTTAGTCAGATTCTGATGAAGGAAGAGTTCAGGAAAATCCGGATTAAAGGCTTTAAAGCTTTTCGATGATGATGAAACTATAACTCAAAAAATTTGTCACTGGTCTCAAGAAAAAAGGAAAAATAACTACCATGAGTATTTCTCCAATATCTTTGTGCCCTAGCAACAGCAGCAGTTCTTCTTTATTCTCCTCCCACACTGCTGTCTCTGATATGCAACCAGGAGTGATAACATTTGCTTTGCTTCTTTCCTCCTCCTCCACATGGCAAGTGCAGCTGCTGCCATCACCGTCACATTAAATGACAACCCTTATGCTTTGCCTGCTAACTTGTAGAAACAGTTCTACTTCGGTCAGAAAACTGTTAACAGAAAAATCCCAAATGTGGCAGTTCTCTTGCAAAGTAAATTGGGACCAAAAGCTTTAAAAATGCTGTGTTTTTCCATTTCAGTTTGAATCAGGTGGGCTTTGAAGTTTGGCAAGAAAATTACACGCTGCAAACTTGAGTTTTCTTAGGGCAAAAAACCTTACAGATATTTCCTCATAATTTTAGCTTAACGTAACAAATTTCATTCTTTGCAACCACTGCACATTTTCAGAGGCCTGATGGATGTGTTCAGAGAGAAATGAGGGATGTATATTGGAAATTAAAAAAGATACAGCCTTGCCAAGCTAAAGGAAGTTACGGACAGGTTTGTTTCTTTTTAAGTGCATCTTGCAGTTTTTGCTGTTGAACATTTGCATAAGCCTTTACGCTTTACACTGTATTGTCTAAGAATTTTTAGTCTTTTACTCAGCCATGCTTATCTTTCAAATCTTGCTCTCCCTCTTTTCTGTTCCTCATAAATCATGGTTCCTGGATTACATTTTTTGTGGATTGCACAGTCGTTCTTCCCCAAGTTACAGCTTTACATTTAGAGACAGCACATTTTTGTAGTTCACGCAAAAGCTACTCCCAACTGCTCGTCTTGATATAGCTGCACAACATGAACCAGATCTCTTTTCGCTCCTTCCTCTACTCAAAGCTTTATAAAGACATTCAGAGAAGTGTGCAGCCAGCTGTTTGATAGAATTTGCCAACAGTTAAAAGAAGTTTCCTCCTTCTACAAAGAGGGCTGAATGTATTGCTTTCAAGAATCATGTGGTGCTACTGAAGTGTTTCTTAAATTATAAGCCCAAGGAAATGCTCTGCTAATGTGGAAAAAGGCAATATATGCAAGAAACAAATGTTAGTGGACCTAACTTGTTCGGTCAGATTGCTCTATTGATAACAGTGTTTTCAAGGACTCTATGCGAGTTTTATATTAACTGAGGATCAGGCTCAGGAATGCAGTTCAAATTACCATCTTTCCAGTATCGCTGATTGCAAAGAACCTATGTGTTAGGAATGGAATGTTTCTTGTATATATATCTCTATGTGCATACACAACAAGAGGGACTGCTTGACTCTGCTGTCTTCAAATGAGGAAAACACATTGTCTTCTGGGATCTGCCACTTCACTAGAAGAAAACACAATCCCATATCCATTGCCTTTCACCTGGAGGGATGTTCTCTTTACATATTTTATGCCAAACCTGTGAGGAGAGGGTAACTACAGGTTTCTGTTTAATAACCCAAACTACTCTTTCCATCTAAACATGCAGTTGTATGAATCTGCTCCTCACATGTTATCCTTCAGTTGTTGGTTGGTATTAAACTCTCCACAGATTACTAATTGTAAAATGTATCTTCCTTGGAAATTAATTTTTTTTAACGGAAGTGGCAGCTATGCCACTTAAACGATTTTAATTGTGTCTTCTCTAGAGCTAATACCATCTCTTACCTTGCAGTTTTCAGCCTCTCTTTCCTGGGTCTAATGAGCTGGACCACATTTCAAAAATCCGTGATGTTATAGGCACTCCTGCTAACAAAACTCAACAAGTTCAAGCAGTAAGTATGCACTCCCGTAGTTACTAATCTCACCGTTTGAGTATCTGCAATATAACTGTACAACTGTGTGCAATTTCTGCTTGGGGAACCACCACAAAAATCTAATACTGTTATGACAGCTGCTGACCAAAGAGCAGCATCTTCTATCTCTACCCAGAGCAGAGGAAACCTGAGCCATCAATCTCAGGAAGGCCTGAGAATTGATCTTATTTGGCCTTTTATTTCCTAGTCTCTTTAAGGCCAATGACATAATGTGTTAGGAAAAAAACCAATTTTTTTCCAAGTATTACTTACTTGTCCCTAATAAATGATTACCTAAATCACATGAGGAAATTTTTTTTCAGTAAACTGTAATTGTCTCTGAGCATGCACGAATAACTGTTTGTTTTCAACTTGCTTAACACAGGTCAAGAATTGCGAGTTTTGATTTCCCCTTTAAAAAAGGAGAACCTCCTTTTGTGCACAGTTGTCTCCCAAAGGCTTCTCTCTCCTGTAGGCAATGACAAAATATGATCCTGATGAGAGAATTGCTGCCCATCAAGCCTTACAGCACCCTTACTTTCAAGAACTCTGGCAAGTGACTTCAAGTCACTTCAGTCTTGAATACTGAAATTAAAAAGTGGAGGGAGCACTGTGTGCTTATTATTTAAAGTGGACTGAAAGGAAGTTTGCTTACAGTGCAAGTACTTTGCTTGCAATACAATGAACGTAATTCAGTCAACATAAATACTCGCATTGAGTGCAAACTTCACCTAAAGCACAACTGATGGTTTTCTCTTTTTTTTTTTTTTCTTTCTTTTCTTTTCTCACCAAACTTTTTAGGGGAGCTGCTACATCAGCTTTGGCCATGCACAAAAAATTACAATTGCTAGGAAATACAGCAGGCCAAGTACCTCTGCATTTGTGGCAAATTTCAAAGGAAAGCCACAGACAGGTAATATTTAAGTGGAAGAATTGTCAGCCCGTTTTGAGAACGCAATTTGTGACACTGAGCTTGTTAGCTAGAAACAAATGTTTTACTTAAGCTGATTACTTGGTTTTATTGAGTGTGCCTAAACACTGATCTTTATTGAGTCTGAAGCAGTACTACCTCCCCCCCCGCCCCAAGCCCTGAAAATCATTAATTAGAATTTAGAAGTTGTGATACCACGTAATCCCTTCAGTAGATGGCTGTAGTAGTTGCTGTTACTTGGAGGGTCAGTTCCACGTGTTTTAAAATGTCTTCATCCTCTTCTTTTGCTGTTTGCCTTTGAGTGAAAAAGTTGTACAGATGAAGTTGTAGCAGAGACAGAAAGAGTGCTTTTGCCTTTTCATCCCTTCAGTCTGCATTTTGAACAAATAATATTTTTTTTAAACTTAATTATCCTGTATTTAGATGATATCTGGGAAAATCCTAAAGTTATATTTGACACTGGAAATCAAAAAATTAAAATCTGATGAAAAATTCTGGCAAACTAAAACTTTGTTTATATTCAAGCTATGTGAAAAATACTCAACAGGTTCACTCTTAAGGGTTTGCTATATCTGCAAGGTGAGATAGAAATTAGTACTACAAGAAAAACTCTCAAATACAGGTTTTTCCTCAAAAAAAAACAAATTACAGTAGCAAAAACCAATTATAAATTATTTTCTGCTGTGCATTTAATCTTGAAAGCATGAACTCTCCTTCCATGGAAGCAGCCACTTTTTCCACCAATTTAGTTCTGGGGTTCATTAATGTGGGCTTTGTAAGAAGTTCCTTCAGGAGAAATTGCAAGAAACATCAAGTGAGGTGGTAGTTTTTAAAAAATAATTAGCTGAAGTAGTATTTGGCTGTTACTTTTTTTTGGTGATTATTTGGATTTTCTCTTTTAATTTTACTCCTTGTGGTGTTCTCAGAAAGAAACTGAATCTTGTTTCCTCATTTTAAAAGCAATCTCTTAGGAAGGTCCAGGAAAAAAACAAAACAGCATGGACCTCCTTGTGGAGAATTACCAAAATTAAATCTTTCTGGAGTAGCCAAATTGACTTCCTGTCCTATTCATACATTGCTTTCAGTTTTCCAGCCACCTAAGGAAAGTGGCGAAACCCTTCTGTTACAATCTGTTAGATTTATTGCATCAAATAGCGAGGTATCAGCTCGAACTTGCTCATTGAAGTTTAATAGCAAAATGTGTTTTACACAGCATGTTTCAAATTCTGTTGTTTCCTCAACAGTCTGAGAAACAGAAGGCACTTAAGCCTTGCCCAAAACATTTCCACTTACCTGCTATCGAACGAAGAGGAGGAGGTCACTGACCACCTTGTAAAGTATCTGGAGCGTGAGGAAAAGCGCGACTATGCAGTGCGCGTGCCAATCGTGCTTCCATCGTTAGAGATCCAACAAGAACAGCAGTGCCTTATTTTGTGACAATTTGTAGGAAAACCCCACGAGGTTATGAAGGGCTGCTTACCTACCATTTTGGTATTCTGTGCCTGAAGGGTATCAATATTTAACTAAAGCATTGTTCTGGCAGAGCTTAGAGAGCACCCTGAGCTTTCTAAGTATTTTTTCCTCTTAGACCCTGATGGCGGAGGAGGTTGGTTAAAAATATCATGAAAGGATTCTTTCAGCTTCAGTATTAGGAATGGAATGTTATCTACAAAATTTAACTTTTCATACTGTATCATAAATGACAGCTAACTTTTGTCTATTTTTTTTTCAGACGTAAAAAATTTTTATTTTTCACTCCACTCTGGAAAGTATTCACCTCCTCCATTCAATTAAGTTCAACCTCAAGTTTTATTGAGAATGTGCAGATTATGCGATCATATGAGATTTTGATGCCATTTCTGTAACTGCTGAATATTTTTATAGAACTATAATCTAGCTAAAAGCTAAAGCAACTTTTTATCTGATTCAAATCAAGTAAAATTTAGTCATAGTTTTCTTCAAGCCATTGGTCCTTAATCACAAGTTTTAACAGTGACTGATATTGCAGCTAGTTGCTGAAAAGAACAGTCAAGGCACGTATCTTACCATGTTTCAGCAATTTTGTATGCGGATCATCAGTAATAATTTAATATAATGTTACTGTTTCCTAGTGCTATAAAAGGTAAGAGTTAAAAAGCAGCATTTCTATCTCACTTGGAAAGGGTAGTTACTGCAATTTGATACCACTGGTTTTAAAAGTCCCGAGATCTCCTTAAAATTTGCAATACTCGAATTTGGTGATGTGTTACAAAACAGTTTTGCTATTTAAAAAACAAATGAGCTTGTGCAATTCATACTTAGCTGCGGGTTTAAAGATCTTCTCCCTACCAAGTATGTGTGCAAGACAGGTTTTGCAAACAGCTTTTTTTGGTTTTTTAATAGTTCTAAAAGTTACTCTGCTAATAACTGGGAAGTGATCAGCTTTTTTTCCAGTAACCAAATACCTCTGGGACTGCTGCTGCTGTCCAACATTTTCTGTGCAACAACAAAGTGAAACCCAAGCAACGAGGAGGCAGGCGAGGGGCGTGCTGTGTCGGAAGTCACCGCTGCGCATGAGGCACTGTGAAAAAACCGCACTGGGTAGCAGATCACGTTAAAGTTACGAAGCCAACCCTTAAGCGTCAATCTGAGATTGAGGCTCCAAATCCAGACAAACTATTTGTTCTAATCAGTTAAGATGCAGCTCAAACAATGCAGTAAAATACACGTTAACGTATTTTATAAAAATGCTAGTCATCTAGA
Organism: Scopus umbretta; assembly: GCA_013400535.1. Lineage (NCBI taxonomy): Eukaryota > Metazoa > Chordata > Aves > Pelecaniformes > Scopidae > Scopus > Scopus umbretta. The sequence continues at coordinate 57,820 of VZTL01037158.1, forward strand.
ATCAAACTTATGCCCGTTACGCCCTCGCCTCTCCTTCTGAGATTTTTGTAGGCTATGCATTTGTGAAAATAACGATTCCTCTCACTCAGATAGAGCTTTTCAAGTAGGTGGCTTTTTTGTTGCATTATTTTGGTTGGTTGGTTGTTCATTTAAGAATCGGCGCCCCAACGCTTGTAGGATTCTGTCGTGACTGCATTAGATCCTCTTCCTTGTTCGACCGCTCAGCTTCTGGGTAACTTGTAGCATGCCCAAATTCCACACTGTAGCTTTTCAATGTGGGGAAGCTCACGAGATTCAAGTTTTTTATGAATCCTTTTGAGATCTACTGCTTGAAAGCACTTGTCTATCTTATGTTTACCTTCATGTTTTGAAGAAGGTATTATTTCCATATACTGTACTGAGGATCAACATGACATTTACTTGCAGATTTTTTTAAAATGTGCAAATATTAGTAGGCTAAATGTTTGTGGTGCATACTGTGGGAGCCATTTTTTTGCTATCGATTCAAGTTTGACTAGTCAAGTGGAATATCTTGCACCTGCATCATGGCCTGCTGTACCTTTGCTCGTTTTATTCCATTTCTTCAGGTTTGTATATATATATATAAAAGAAATATATATAAACCTAGCATAGGTTTATATATATATATATAAAATATAAAAAAATATAAAAGAAAGTTGTGATGCTAAGCCTAGGAAGCAATTAAAACCTGCAGCTCCACAGGCAACACAGTGCAACAGTATCCTCCGACTTCTTACCTTTAGAACTCCGAGCAAAAGGTGCCATGAGCTTATCCAGTGTTTTTTCCGGAGAGGAAGATGGTGAGCTGCTTGGTGCTAATATATTTGGGGTTGAGTGTGCTGTGCAGCAGTAAAACTGATGGTCTAAAAATAGATAACGTTGTATCTGAGGGGTCTTGCTCTCCGCAGTTATTAACCTCTTACAAGATTTAAAAAAAAAAAAAGGACAAATCCTACTACCCCCATCTGACTGACCATTTGGACTCAGAGCTCCCTTACCTAGCATTACACAGCAGGCCAAGGCTCATATTAGCCAGAGTACGTGCCTGATGGAGAGATGTGAATTGTATTGGTAGCTTCCCATAATCTTTTTCTGGAAACCTCAAACCACAGATGCTGGTTTAAGTATTTCAACTAAAAAAAAAAATTCCCCTCAGATCATTTATGCATAAGATGCTTTCCTGTTTTCAAAAGTGTTAATGCAACCGTCTGCTTCTATAATTAATAGATCAGGTAGGTAATTATTCATACACCAGGAAAACGGTTGGTTTTTTGAAAAAGATGAAGTCAGAATTTTTGGTAAGTTTTAACTTGGAGAGAGGAGGCTATCAGAGTAATATCGTGTATGTTACTGGTAATTCTCTCTCACGTACTCCGTATCTGGGGCTGTCAGGCTGTTATGATGAAAAAGGCAATTTCACAGTCAGCAGATTGGTTTTGCTACGAAAATCAGAAATTTGAAGTGAGGGACCACATTGGAATGATTTCTTCATTTATTTTATGCTTTCAAGTGGGTCTTACAGTTTGGCACATACAGCGCTTCATGGGTATTTATTTCATAGCAAGTTCTTTGCCGTTACACTTCTGGAGACAACTTACGCTTCTCTGGCTGTTGGATTAGTAGAGATTACTTGAGATTTCCCGCCTGCTTTATAGTTAAAAAACACTCAACTTTAAACTACAAACTGGCAAGTATTGTTTCTACCCTCATTCTTCCCACAAAAATTCTATATTGAGATGATCTGTGTTCCCCTCACTTTTAATTTTTTTAAAACATAGTAGGGAAAAGTTATTTATTAAGAGCCGTATCTATAGTAGAAAACTCTTAAATTCTTTCCAGGTAAGTTATGAGTGTCTCTTCCTAAAATATTTTTTTTCCATATGGAATAAGAGGTGTGATGGGCAGTTCACGCTTCTAGATGATTGCCTAGTAGTAAAAAGGCTGAAAAAAGAAAAACTGCAGAGGCCCCTTGTACACTGTTTAACTCTCAGCTGTAGCAGGGACGTACTCTGCCTATGGCTACGCAAGCAGCTGCTATTATTACCCCAACGTTGGATACTACGGTCCTTCCCGTACCGGTTTTGTGTTTTTTCCAGCTGAAGGAAAAAAATCTTTTGAAGTTACTAGACATTTTTCTCAACTGCTTCATTTTGACTCAGACCGTATGAAGCATTTTTATATACAAAAGCAGTCTACAGGGAGATAACTACACCAGTTTTCAGTGACAAGGTTTATCTGTATTTTAACAGTGAAACCCACTGTTAATAAAACAAAACTTCTGAACACTAATCCTGCTCAGTTTCAGTATTTTCCCTGTTCCTCATATGTTAGAAGACCGTAAGTAGGTAAGAAGTGTAGAGTACAGCTCCATCTTTAATAAAGCAGACAACCTAAATGCCAGCTTATAAACCTGTCTGGCGGTTTCCTACGCGCTAGCTGCCTTACAAGAGCAAGACCTAGTTACGAGTAGCTACTGCAGTTGTTTCTCCCCGAATCTTCGTTCGTTTCCTGAAAACAATTAACTCCTCGGGCCTGAAAAATGTCTCAAGGTTTACTTGCAATTCAGAACATTCTGCCCGGCTGCATCGCGGGAGCGCAGGAAGGGCGTGAAGGCGCGCCCTCCGACGCAGCGTGCCCCGGCTCGGCCCCTCGCCCGCTCCCCGGGCCGCTCTGCCTGCCTGCTGCCCCCTGCGCGGTTCCGCAAAAGCCCGACTCAGTACGGCTACGGGGGACAAAGGGAAAGATGCGGCGGATGCTTCTGTCATTCTGGGGCTTGACGTGGGGCAGCGGCTCTCGGGGGGGCTTAATCTCTGCCAGAACTACTGAAAACGGTTTAAGTGTTCTCTTGCTGGCTGATGACAAGCGACGTGTGTTCAGACAAGCGGCTTTAAACGGTACAAGCGCACGGATGTGTCTCTCTCCGTAACGCTTATCGGCTTAGGAGCGCTGAAGTGCCTGATCGAAGACAAACAAGTTGTCTCAGAAACGCATCTCCCCCAATATATTGACCTAATTTCAGACTGCCAAGCCAGAAAGCGTGTACGGCTGCTACCGCTGGATCTTTCACTTCACGACTCCCGAGACCAATACGCGGGACTACGTGATCACAAAATCCTTACCCCACAAAGGCGCCTGTCTGCAAGATTTCCGCCGTATGATGTCTTTAGAGATAAACCGTTAAGAACAAGAACGGAACAATGTTGTTTCACTCTCCTAATTGAAATTCAACTATATTAAATATGAAGCAATGTTCTAGATGAGATACTTTTGAAAGGAATTTGTTCTACAAAGCTTGGACGGTATTTCTGTACCAAACATTTAATTCAACAAAGGACTGATTACATCAAAAGGGATCGAATTTGAACAGAAAGTAAACAAAAATGCATATTCAATATAGTTTAATATGTATTTTCTGAATTAGAAATATCACTTTCTTAAATGAATGAGAATTGCTAGTGTAATGATCCATTACTCCCCTCCCCCGTCACTGAAGTACATTATTTATACATATTATACAGAGCCGACTGCAGTTGGAAACAACAATATTAAAATAAATGTTTAATAGATACAAAGGATCTTTTCTCCACAACATAGTTTTTCTGGTGCCTGGACACCAATTTTAAAGTAATTCTCTATTAGCATTAAACTATTTAAGTGCAAAACAATTTTGTTTTAAAAATCTACAATTGCAGCATCCATCTTCCTGAATAACATTTTGAAGCCAGAAAGTAACGACTTTCCTTTGCCATGAGTACATTCCAGGCTGTCTTCTAGCCATCTCTGGTTAAAAAAATCAGTGCAAAATAAACAATGGTGAAGTACTAGTTTAACCATTGAACTTACTTGAGTTTAAGAAACATACTGTATTTTACACTATATATATATATTTTATTTATATATTTATAGAGAGAGATTAAATTACACTGGACTTGAAAAGTATAAAGAAAACCAAAAATGTTGCTATTTGTCCCTGCAGCACCAAAGGAAGCTTTTTTGTTTTGTTAAAAAAAAAAAGAAAACTCTTCCTTGGGCGAGCAGCCTAGCAGTATTAGTTGTAATAAGAACTCATTACATTATTCCTTTGCAAATTACTATGTGATTCACATAATTCCATGTTTACACTCTGCCACATTTTAATTTGTGATGCTCTTTGCCTGAAGAACAGCTCCTGGTTCCACTGTCATTACTTCTTGTCCTGTGTTCAGAGATTTGCTAGCAGTAGTGTGATGGCTATACTACAGTTCCACTTGGAGAATTGGCCTGGTTTTGGGATGACAATAAACCCTGCAAACAAAGCAGTTTACATTAATCCAGCAAGAGAACCTGACATTAATTTTATAAAGTTCTTAGCCTGAAGCTAAAACGAGTACAATTCATTTTACCACCACTTTAGACATCAGCACCTTCTTTCTTTCCTACAAAAGAACCTCAGCCACTGTTGTACCAGTCAAGCAGCACACAAAAGAGCTTTCAGCAAGTAAGAAAGCGTGTGCGTTCATGACACACGATGAATGGGATCCCAGCGTTTGGTTTAATCTACCTGGCATTCTGAGTCACTGTGAACTGTGAATCTTTAACAATCGTACACCAAAAAAGCGATCAGCATTTTATTGGGGTAGCGGCAAACAAATCTATTCCAGTATTAACAAGTTTGACACCTAACCTGATACAGGGAAACGCTCAAGCTCTTATCTGCTACTGATACTACAAGCTTTGAATAGAAAAATAGGTTATCTAACCAAATACTTATTTTGGTAGTTTTAAATGAGAATGAAGCACCGAGCAAGAGTTCAGGAAAGATTTCCCATTACAATTTAAGCTTGCATTCAGGGAAACCTTTTTTTTACCAGCTCGTTTAACTGCGTCGCCATTCAAATGAAGCGGGACTGACTTCATTGGAGACACAATCCCGCGACTGCGGCACCCCTTGCTAGGGAGAGGCTACGGTTGCGGAGTAAGGCAGCTGTGCCTTACAGGCAGCTCTCAGCGGACAGATTCCATGTCAGATTTAGGTGCAGTGGCTCCTTTTTAACCATTCACGTAAAAGTAACTGTGCATCGGACTTTTATTTAGGAAAAGCTTAAAATCAAAATACGATTTAGTCTTCTTGCAAGGTGGGTACTTAGTTGTAACAAGTGCCAGCAGGCTGAGGAGCCCAAGGGCAGCTAAGCTGGAAGCACACCAGTGAGTACCACGGAGCAACTCCTTACTACATAGGCATGATAAATGCACTTTTAGCAACTCCTCTAAACGGCTACCAGCTTAGGTTCTTACCTCAAAATTAAGATCCTGTGACTCAGATCCATCAAACTAGACAAGCTCAGGCAGCAATTAGCACACAATGTAGAATTAGGTCTAATCATCTCCGGAATCTACAGGAGCTCTTTCTTGCTTGGATCCAAGAACTGAAAGGTCATGACTGATGGAAGAAAACCCTGACCGTAGACAGAAGAAGTGGAAGGAGGGCTGGACTGGCTTCGTTCCAGTCATCAAGGTGCTACTAAACCCACAGCCCTTCCTTTTCAAAAACATCTGATCTACCAGTTCAGACACAGCATGAATCTGGATACATCTGTAGGAATTGCAGCAGACTGCGTGCGTGCATGCGTGTGTGCGTATATACAGGCGCACACAGTTCCGATTACATTGATGTATAATAAATTATGTGGCACTTAATTTGGTGCCCGCCTCAGATCACACCTGCAGGAACTAGGACACTTTCTTTTCACTTGTTTATGCACTGGAAATCTGATTCAAACTCTGCTGAGGTAGACTGAAGCGGCTTGGTCTTTAAGCTTGATGGACATTCAGGATGTGCAAAGGTACTGCCTATTTCACAGGAAGAGAACAAAAAGGTTCCTAGTTTTTAGTTAAAGGAATAGATGGTGAAAAAAAGGCAGAATTTTAGAGCAAACATCTGAAGCGCTTCTGGAAATTTTTGTTCGAAAGCCAGGAAGATGAATCAGAACTCTATAGTTCATTACCGAAGCGTTCTTCAGAAGTCTATTAAACCCAGCAGCAACTGGAAGGCCTTTCTTGCCAGAAGATTACGTCCACTAAGCAACTTTCAAGTACAGCAGTAAAAAGACGTCCAAAGGTATTATTTTCAGTCTTTAATAAATCAGTGATCCAAACTGTTCATATGCAAATATGTGCTTTATAAGCACACAGAAAGGACTAGGGATGGCATAACATGAAGTCTTTTTCAACAGGCTCATAACGACGCTATACAGACGAAGAGAAATAAGCTGTAACATCAGATTGACACTGTAATGCAACCGATTGTTGGGAAGCAAAATCAGGAGTCGTTAACTTTCCTACAACTCCTCTAGAAACAGGCAGCACACACTGAAATTCAGTGTGGTGCCTTGTTTGCTGTGAACTACCAGACGCTCTGGAATCAGGTTCCAAGACTAGGAACAAGGAGTCAGTCAGTCCTGGCTTCATCTCTCAGGCCGTGAACACTCCCTGCTTTAAAGAGCAGAAGCACAGTGCAGGTGGCTCGGAGTAAGCGAATACTAGGAACTCCTCATTATTTCAATCCTTGCTCTGAATTAATTCTGCAACTCTGAGCGGGCAAGCCAGAGGAACACCAAAGTGGAAAGAGTCTCACTATCCTTGTGCTACCGCAGACAGACATTTCAAAAACTTGCAAGTCCTGCCTTAAAACTTGACCAGGCTACGATGGCATTTCCAGAAATTCACTTCTGTGACAGAGATCAGAAATTTTGCGAGTTCTTCCAAGTACTTAATTTCAGAAGACATCTTAGACCTTGGATGTTCATACAAGAAAAGCAAGAATAAGAATTTGGGTTTTTCTAATGGAAGTTTTACCGAAGTGGTAAGTGTTCTCTGTTCTCAGTAGGTCCCAAGTAAGGAAAGAGATTATATCTAATTTTGCCATTATATCCGAGCCTTTCAAGCAAGGCAATTTAAGAAGTTAGGTTGGGTGTCACGCAGGCAGCTTTAGAAAGCCACATTAGAAAAGCAAGAGAGGGCTCAAAAAAAGTTACAGTTTTGATACAAAAGTTACCCTGTAAGAGTCTGATCTACAATACAAAAGGTGTGAGACTAGAATATTTGTAATCGCATTCTCCGGGAATAATATGATGGATAAGGTTATTGAAAAAAGCATGGAAAGCTCCTGCCTGTAAAGAAAGAATAAAGAAATGAGACCACTGTGCTTTCTGTGATTAAGCCACCCAGTCAACCAGGTGGTAAAAGATGGAACAAAAGCTGCAGCAACTTATTAGGGCAACAGCAAAGCCGCACAGTTCAACAGCCGTGACAGAAGACACAGAAGAATTGAGACGCGACAAGTGCAGATCTGCCGTGCGGCACAGCGCGTCAGCTTGAAGTGTAAGAACAAACGTCATACGGAGCAAGCAGCAGAAACAAGAGAGTGCTGAGAAAGTTGTGAAAATAAATGGAGTCTTTTATTAGTAGTATTATTTTGTCAGCATGTGGGTCTAGCAGGGGGTGGGAAATGGAGCAGTTATGAGACCCAAGTCAGGAATTTGATAAAACAATCTTCCTCACAGACTCCGAGAGGGTCCTGCACGTAGGTGCTACCTCATCCGCCATCTTGGCGGAACACTGCAGGGCTGAAACGGGCTTCTCTTCCAGAGGACAGTGTCCTCCTCCGTAACGCCAGTTGGCAATGTGAGAGTACTGAGCACCAACTGTTTCAGCACTAGTTGCCAGGGCTACTCCATGTTTATCTATGCATTCTCCGACTTCCTGAAACACATGGGACTTTGCATATTTAGTAAAAATAGGCTTGCATGGGTAGGAATGCAAAGCCGTAGCAAATCTGATGAGTACGGTCATTTCCACCCGAGGTTCATGGCACTCATAGCTGTGGTCTGTTCAGAAGGACCTGCGGCAGTGTTCAGACTAACCCTCCTCACAATTCATGAGATTGCGGAGGGGGTGTGGGGGGGTGTCTTGTTTGGTTTTTTCTTTTTTTAAATTCCACATATGCTCCAGCCAAAAGTCTGGGTCTTTTCCAAAGATATGAAACACAAGGTTTCACAACAGAAACTAATTTTATGAAAGATCAGCACATAATTGCTGTATTAAAAAAAAAAAAAAAAAAAAAAATCAGGAAGATACTACCAAGTAGGAAAAAAGCCATCAGGAGCTACTGAGTTAATATTTTCTTCATGTAGAATCATGGAATTATTTAGGTTGGAAAAGACCTTTAAGATCATCAAGTCCAACCGTTAACCTAGCACTGCCAAGTCCACCACTAAACCATGTCCCGAAGCACCACATCTACGCGTCTTTTAAACACCTCCAGGGACGGGGACTCAAAGTAAATTACAACAGGATTAATTGGAGCCAAAGACGCAACTGTATGTAGTTTCACTAACCTAGATAATAAACTGCAAGTCTGGGCGCACAAGCAGGCTACGGGAAGCTAACGCTGCGTGCTGCTTCACAAGGCTCCTGGCACGCGCTCAGCCTTCGCCCTGGGCGAGAGCGCGCCCCTTCAGCAACAGCTCAGCTGACGCTCAGCCCCTTGCCGGTGTCAGAACTCTGCAAGTCTTTCCTACTTTCTGTTCTGAAGCCGGAAGGTAGGGAAAAAAGCAGAGGGTCCAATGTAACAACCGACCAATGCAAAAAAAAAAAACAAAACCAAAAAACGACCAACAAAACCAAAACCCAAACCCTTCTGGGCATATATAGTTTAATTGGTCTCATAGTACACTTCATTAATGCAATTAAACAATTTAAAAAAAAAAAAAAAAATCGCTGAATTAATGAATGCCCGTACAAAAATGGCATTGATTTCTTAAACCCTTTCTGCTATTGCCAGCATATGAAATAATCGGAATTTATTATCTGAAGAATATTCCATGGCTAGTTTGTTCTTGTCCAGAACTGTGATATTCCTGGAGTAATTTGAAAAAGTAATCTGGACCAAGACCTTTGCTTGACAAAAGAGCCCACAGTCCAATACGGTGTCTGAGCAATAATAATATGCCAAAATAGAATGAGATTTCTCACATTTGTTTAAAATTCTGTAGTCAAATCAGCTGAATTGAAGCATGAACAAAATCTCCAACAGTTTCTTATCCAAATGAATCAGCATTTATTAGCATAAGTCTCTGAACTGCATATACTCACTAAATCAAATATTAATCTCTAATGGAGTCATAAAATTAATTAACTGAGAATGTTCAAGGAAGCACACGCTGAACATTCACATAACATACTACAGAGAAATATCTTGTATGGGATTTAGGGGGATACAGCAAAGCTGATACCTGTCTTTACACAGTCTATATGTTCACCAAACAGCGTTTTAAATATATTATTTGTCTTCCATTTGCTTTTTCGTTTTGCCTTTGTTCTAGTAGTGTTACAGAAAAGTATAAACACTTAAACCATCTGACACCAGATCTTGTAAAAGCATATAGCAGCATCAAGGTTTCACTTGGAACTTCTCTTCTGTGTACATAAGAGTTGTTCTCCTAACAGAGGTGTATCACCATTTTACTCATTGTCAACAGAAAGAAAAGTCAAGGCTGCTAGAAAACCAGCAGACTAAGACTAACTACAAGTCTGTCTAGTGGTATTAGGCAAGATTACTTCAAGACTAGTATATGACTGGCAAATGGAAGATACACATCTAAGAGGAAAAAAAACCCCCACCTTAATATGCAACTACTTGAGTGCCGGGAAAAGCACAAAAGTCTTTTGCCAGCAGAAACGTGATTTGGCTCGAGCAATAGGACCGTAAGCTTCATTTAGGTAGTAAGGGCTCACATGCCCTTAGAGAACGGTTGTTTCTCTAGCTTCCTCAAACTACAAAAGTCTGCAAGGTTTAAAACTTTCAGATTAGAAAATAATGAAATTGAGATAAACCAGGGAAAACCTCAGGGAAAAGCATATGACTTTAGGCAACCCCATTTGGGTTAGTTGTAAAATAAGCGTGGAGATAAAATAGCAGAAGAAATGAGTGAAAATATTTTGGTAAGGTTGATCAGCACCTACCTAAAATCCAACTTCAAAAAACAGAAAATAATGTGATCATACAAGTTATTTCCTTAAGAAGTTCGTGCAACGTTATTAAATAAAGACAAGCAAGATGACTCTCATGTTCCAAGACCTCTTTTGCCAAAGTATCTTCTATGACCACAGAACTCATGGAAGTTTGATTTGTTTCGTGCTCACACTGTCTTGAGAAACTGGTTTGACCAAACAGTTCTTGCATCTTTTGATATAACTGGATGTTCCCAGAAGCTTTCAGGACTGACTTCATTTTGTTCCTCCACTGGCACCTGTTCTTAAATATACATACGTGTATTTTTGCCCAAGAGTCAGAGTCCTACCTCAGTTAGCCTGGGCCCAAAGGAACTAATTTTTTCACTGAAATTTCTCAAAGGTGCCTTTGAAACACTTCAGTAAATATCCTTTCTTTGGCTCCTTCATTGGTTAACACAGAACCACTGCTGCGAAGGGTGATGCAATCCCTAGTCCACTCAGATGGAAGGGCAACATCTTAAGTCTTTGCCTAAATTGGTTCCAAGAAATTTTGCAGCCAAAGTTTTACACTAGTTTAGTTCTAGTTCAGACGAGTTTAGTTCTAGACTAGCCACAGTTTCTCTAGACAGGAAACGCTTGAATCATCTGAGTGAGCCATATTCTCAGGGCTGTAAATTCAGCATTTGTTAGGCAAATGTCTAAAGATCTAAAGCTGTCATAAAGAACATACCCTGCACCAGAGTCCACAGAGGAAAGAGCTCCTGTAGAGTCCTAGAAGGAACGACAACACTCTGCCCCAGCTCCTATTTGACAGGCAGGCAGAGAGAATCTACGTACATCCGCCTCCGTGTTTTACTGAATCTGAGTTTAAACAAGTTTGATAAGTGGTTTGGTAAGTATTCTATTTCATATTACTCTAGTCCTAAAAAAAAATAAAAATATCATAAGACATGACCTTATCAGCAAGATTTAAACATCAAGTTGTATGCATCATCTTGAGATGAAGTGAAACATTTACTCAGAGCAGGTTACAGGATGCGATCAACTTCTTACTTTAAAATATGGCAAGTTAACAGCTTTCATTGTGGCCATTTGTTCAGCACAGTTTGATAGCATAAGACCACCTAAGGACTGCAAGATAAATTAAAACTCAAATGTGGAAAGGACTATTGAAAGTTATCTACATTTACAGTTCAATCACACATTTTTATTTAACATCAGTATACAGAGGACAACCCCAGCAAGTTATTTTGTAATGTCAAGTATTTAGTAAAGTTCTTCAGCTGTAACAGTGACAATAGAACAGCTAAAAATAAGCAGTATGAAACAAACATGATCTTCTTAAAATTATAAATATACCAACAATACTTCTTAAAGCTTCATTATTGCAACAGTTAAATTAACAATAGTTCATGTTAGAAAGGCTCTATGAAATTTATTCAAGTTGTCAAGAAATTAGATGGAAGTGTAAAAAGGAAATACATATGAATTTTACTTTTGATTTGCACTAAAGGTAGTCAATACAATTTTGTACAGTATCACCTAACATGTCAATCTTTAACAAACTCCAGTATACAGAATTCATAAAATGCAGAAAAAGTATTTTTTAATCTTTACATGTAAATTGACAGCAAATTAACTGACACAATTTTTTTTTATTGTAACATAAGCAGGCCAGCATTTTAAATATTAATTTAGTAGCTCTATGTTGTTAAAGGGGCAGACATATACAGTCATTCCAAGTACATAACCAAATTTTAAGAGGTGATAATTCAGAACATGGGTTTTCTAAAAAGGGTTTAGTAAAAGTCATGTTATTTCCTAATCCAGACATCCTCATCATAAAGCCTTTACAGGGTTATGATCTCTCCTGGCTTTACCGGAGCCACCAGTCAAACCTTCTCACACACGCACACGCGCAAACACACATACCTTGCTATAAATATCACACCAGTGTACTAGGTTTAAATTCACCCTGATAACGCGGGTATGCCATGTGCAACTTTGCTACTATGCACATTACAGAAAGCTTCAAATTTCAGCATGGTAACCTGAAGTCATATAGCTGTGTTTCAGTTTTACTATAATCATCCCTGAAGTTTATACAGATACCGTATCACGTTGAAAGAAATCTATTTGATAGTACTTAAATACCAGCAATTGAACTTCAATTGTAATGATGAAATGCTCCTTTCCATTGAGGAAGAATTAGTATGTATAGCTGCTCATCTCACTCAAATATAGTACATGAATGTTTAAGTACTTTCACTAAAACAGAAGTCATACTAAAACATGATACTGTACTACAATTGTAGTTAACCAGAAAATTCAAGGATGTTATAATTTAAGTCTAAGTTTTCCTGTACAATAAGTCAAATAAATAAAGTCCATGTGCATTTGTTTTACAAAATGGTAGCATGTTTATCTTGCTAGGTTATACACTGCCATTTCACCTGTTCATACTGCTGGCCAATCTTACCTTGAGCTTTCTGACACAGGAAACAACTGATCAGCAACTTTTACTTAGAGAAAGTGGAGTCACTGCACAAGATGGTGAATAGTTACTTCAAACACTGTAATCGCAGTTTCTCTGACCACTAGGTTTGGAGAAAACTTGGTTTGCATATCCAGGCACCACTTTGGTTTTTTGAGGGTTTTCTTGGGTTGGCTGGGTTTGCTTTTGGTTGGTTGTTTTTTGGTTTTTTGTTTCGTTTTGTTTTTTTTTTTTAATTGCTTCTGCAGGTCCTATAATTCCGTTTGAAGTAGTTATAAAGATAACACGTGAAGTTTACCTTGGTTCCTTTAAAATTCTTTTTCGGCATTTTCAGGTTAATACAACAGTTCTATAGTCCCATTTAGGTTTCCCACCAGGGGCTGGGAAAGACGGGCAGGAGAGGAGACAGCTGTCACCACGCTGAGAAGAAAGTCCATACTCTTGTTAAGGCAACCTATTTTTCTCACCACCCTGAACCTTCCTGCCTCAGAAACAGGCTAGCAAAAAATGAGAGTAAAAAATTGAAACTAATAAATCCTGAGCCTCATTCAACTTGTTTCTTACTGAATTTTGCCATTCACTTGACCTCACTCTGATTGGGAGTTAGTACACAGTTCTGGAAGTGCAATGCAAGAACAGTATATCCAGTGAGGAAGCTCAAGGTATGATTATGTATACAGTGAAGTAGTAATTTGGAAAGTTTACAAACAAACTGTCAGGACGCTCTGTAAGCGCTGTACAGCCGATCAGCTCTCATAAGGATCATGGCTGAAGAGACACTTCTGGATTTTTTTTTCCCCACTAAGGGCAGCACCATCCCAACCAGAAAAATGAAGAGAATTTGTCATACACTGTCCAATTATCCAGCACATCTTTTGATGGCTATTAAAAATGAGAGGGAACAATAGCACTGGCTCAATGGAAATTATGTTAGACACTGCAAGCCTGCTTCACTTTTCCATCCAATTCTTTCCTTGGGCTGGCAGTGCCGTGAATTTAATGAAGGCCTTTTGAGGCAATGATGGAAGAAGCAGCAAGATTCAGAGGTTTTCACTCTAGAGTTGGCAAACAAAAACGTGACTGAGTTTTAAGATCACTTGGGGACCCATATTTCAAGAGGAAGACTAGTAATAGCAGCTTTAAACCCCGCAGTAACGGGATAGCCTAGGATAAAACAGCCGGCGAAACAGAAATGAACGGTATATAACCCAGTAAGAAAGACATTACCATGAGTGTTTTATACTTTGACAATTTTCATTAAATAAAATTATTAAGTGCTTTCCTATAAACAAAAAGGATGCTCATAATGTCCTTCTGGCACAAATATTTTCCTATCAAAGCCCTGTAAACATGCCACCAAAATTAGTTTTTACCAGCAGAGTGAGCTCTCTAGAAATGCAAGTGAAATCAGAAAAACAAATTCATTTGAAGATTTCTAAGTAAATACTTCCTAAACAATATGGCATTTACATCAGTGTGCAATATATTAATTTTGAAAGTGATAACTTCAGCATGAAAATTACTTACCTGTAATTAAAGTTTTCCATATTGGCCAATACATAAATCCTGATTTTTTGGTACTGCATACTTTACCTCTGAAATATTTGAAATGTCATATTCCAAATCAAAGTCAATACACAAAAATATTTAAGTTATACCCAGTCTAAAAAAACCCACCTCAGCCACTGAAGATAAATTTAACAGTGTAGTGTTTACTAGTATGCCAAGGAGTTTTAGAACAAAAAGAAAATATAGGTCACAATAGAAATCTGAGGCACTGCTGTACATGTATAAAATTAATTCATAAGACGTGCGAATTGCACTGAGTCACAGAAGTGATAACTGCTTTAGTATTTTCATTTAGGACAAACATTTCAAATAGTTTAGTGTTTTGGGGGGGGTGCTCTTTTTTTTTTTTTTTTTTTTTTTTAAATTAATGCTGCATCCATAGTTTCTAGGCAAAAAATACTTTTAGGTATCACCCTCCTCCCTTCTCCCCAGAAAAGGGTTTACAATTTTCAGTTTTAGATTCAACATTTAAATATGCATTAAGATGCAGAGCGGACATAGCTCTCTGTACATACCCGTGTTGTGACAAATTTGATAACACGTCAAAGAAACTTACATTATACAAACAGTTTTAAGAAAAATCATTGAGTTTTACTTAAAAGTTTATAGCAATGAAGATGTGGTACAGAAATATATACAGTACCTCCACTTCAAAAGTCAGACTTACGAACCAAATGGTTAAAACCTAATGAACATCAGATTTTCATTTAAGTTGCCCAGTGTGGCAATATTCAGGTATCACCAGATTGTTTCTTTTTTCTTCAGGTGATAACCTACATCCCCTTTCAGAATTTTTCACAAAAATAATGGTCCTTTTTGCAGGATCAACTCTGGTAATGTTTTCATAGCTGCATTCCTTTAAAATGTTGCTGGCAAACAAAGCTATTGTAGCACAAAGTACTTTTTAATAAAATAATCACCACGTTTAGCTTCATTCAAAATCTAGTTTGCTATACATTGGACAGAATAAAAATAAAGTTTTGTCTGTGTTCAAGTGCATTAACAACAAGAGTTAAAACTAGTAATATATTTTAATGAAGGTTCAACTGATAGAACAGGTGCTAATCAAAAAGCACGAGCTTGTCGATTATCAAATTGCCTAACAAAACTGACAGTAACGTAACACTGAAACTACTTACAGAAAGCTTGCATGATTTTCCCTAACATAAATTAAAAAAAATTAGAGTTCCTTGATAATGCTGATTCACAATTTCAAGAGCATGAACTACACTCAGTAAAGGGCTCACGAATCTGTGCATAAAATGGCTGACATTTTAATAAGAAGTGGTTTTACATTAATGGCAGGCCACCACAGAGAAGTATGGAGGAACAAAACACTTTGGTTTTAATTTTTCCAGAGGCTCACATTTCTCATTAGACTCAAAAGCAGCAGCTTTTCATAAGCTACTTTCATTGGGAGTGCTGTATTTTGTAGAAAACATTAGAAGGATTAGAATTATTTTAGTGATTGACAGGTTTTTACTTCAATTTTTACATAAATAACTTTCACCATAACGTGGTTATGCTTAAGTATAAGAACACTGATCAATAGTTTAGATGCACAGTATTTATTTCTTCTGCTGGAAGGCAACTATACTTAATAATTGTATCCAAGACACTTCAAATCATTCAGAAATATGGCATGCAGTATCCAAAAGTATGGCTCTGAGGATTTTTTTTTTTTACATTAAGCATAAAGAAATTTTATATTCAACATTCATTTATATTTCAAGAAAACTACCTATTCAGAGTTCTAGTTCTTTGATGCAGCATTAAGGATTAAAACTTACCACTTTACCAGGCCTTGCCCATGTGCAAATAAATCCCTCCTGACAAGCAGTGACTATACAGTCTTCAAGAAAAATTAACACAGTCAGTCTTTCATGTGCTATCTTTTTACAGATAAGAGGCTCTAACAAGGGAACATCTTCCATTCGGGGACAGAGAGGTGTTCCCAAAGTTTTAGCTGGGTCCGTTTTGGTTTTAGTAACTAGGTTCAGTTTGTCACTGCTCTTGCTAGATATATGTCCCATGCTATGATTTCTCTTGTGATCTTTTTCATGGTGTCTTTCCTTCCGATCGTGTAGCGATAAGGTTGCAAATTTACTAACACCAGAAGCAATGGCACCATCCATGACACTGCTTTTACTGCCAGCATTTGAGACTGCAGAGTGTGGAAGGCTGTTTGACCGTGGAAGAGGAGGGGGTACAGAGTTTCCAGGTGTTGTGATACTGTTTCCATTACTTCCTGGGTTAGTTCCACCACTTCCAGCAGGTGGACTTGTGGCATTCATGACATTTGTATGTGTCCTTGCTCTTGAGAGAGGTTGGTGGGGGAAGAGGATATCTTCTGTAAGATCCCACAAACACAGCTGTGTGTCCTGGCCTACTGAACCAAATCTATACGTAACACTTACTGGACGACTGTCTGTAGAGTTCCTTTTGGATAGTCTAGATTGTGTACTATTTGCTCGATCTCTGCCAAAATGAAGGTCTTGGAAATCCTCATCACTTCCACTAAATTCCATCGGGTCACTCTCTTCTACACTAGTGGTATATGGATCAAACGCAACA
>VZTL01037159.1:0-26035 GCA_013400535.1 Scopus umbretta
GCTGAACTCCATCTGTTGCCAGCGGGTCTGGTGCCGTGCAAACCTCTCCATGATCAAAAACACAAAATTCCATCGATGGCACCATCCTCTGAGCCACATGTCAATCAGGTGAGTTTTCCTGTTCCTTTCAGTGTTCTTCCCTGACACTGATGGGATTGAGGAAAACACTACCTGTGTTCCTGATCCTTCAACCAATCACCCCAGTGCCCAGAAGTCCCTTTTGATCATTTTTGGACTTTTCTCTGCAACCTCATCACTGCCAACCTGCATGATCAATAGCAGGCAATAGTCAGAGGACTGTACCAGACCTAGTACCGTCTCTAACCCAGGCCCCAGGGAGGCAGCAGACTTCCCTGTGGGATGGCTCTGGTTGGCATATTGGGCCCTCTGTTCCTCCCAGGAGGGAATCATCTGTGACATTTACCCTTCTTTTTTTCTGAACTGAGGCAGCCGTAATGTGTGGGGCATGCTCAGATGCATGGCTCACTCTAGGCAACCCTCTGGATGGACCTTCACCTACATCTCCATTTGCTTGGCCCTCAGGTTCCAGAGACCCATATATGTTGCATAAGGGCAACTGGGGTGGTGAGAGAGGCCAGGAAGGGATTCGCCTGCTGCCCTGAGCAGGGCCCTCTTTCCATTCCTCCCCTTCTCTTAGGTCGCCTCCTGCTTGATGGCTTCTTGTGGAACTTCCATCTGCTGCCTTGGCCTCAGGGATGGCAGTGTGTGGCTCCACCAGTCCATCTCCCTCTCACACTCCCTGATACTCCTTGAGCTGTCTGATTCCTCTTCCAGCTCTGCCACCAGACTGAGCAGATCATTCAGCTGATCACACCAACAGCAGCTGTTGTCCCTGCTGCCCTCCGGTATGAAGGACAGGTTCAGGCACTCCCTGCAGCTGGAGACCTGCTGTGTGTTTGTGCGGTAGCTCTATCTGGGTCACCACATTCCTTCTGGTGATGCCGAGTGCAAACCATAACTAGATCCTCTTCTGGAAGAGCAATGACCACTAAATGAGTTGCCCTTTAGAGACAGGAGGGGGACTGTGCCCTACCCGCACGCCCTGCATGCAGGAACTGCCTTGAATACTGCCACGCCGCATCCTTCTGATGCGCCACGTCCTTCTGATGCACCATGTCCTCTTTGCCCATTCTGTTTGCTGTGGTCCCTGGGGGCTGCTCTTGTACTTGAGAGGTTTGGCCGCCATCACTCCTGTCCCTGCCCACACTGAATTAAAACTGATGCTTGTCAGCAGCTGATGTTTTCCTGCTCTTGGGGTGGGCTAGGGTGTCCTCTCTCTCCCTGTGTTTTTGCCTTCATGCGTTTGCTGCCTTGGCAAGGGTCCCCTGGTGTGATCCTCCACTCTGGAGCCCTTCACCTCAGTTTAACCATGCATCCAAGCTTTCTAAACAGAAAGAAATGCTTCTGCTAGATCAAACCTGGTGCTCATCTAAATCATTAACTTCTCTGAAGGTAACCCATGTGAGTTGGTTGCAATTCTAAATGTACTTCTCTACTGCACCACTTTTTGCTTGATAGTATTTTGAAATCCCTTGGGTTCACCTCCAGTGGAACTAAGTGGTAAGCAACTTCACAGAGAGATGATAAACTTGACCTGAAAAATACAGACATATCAGTTTTGAACTACATTTAAAGATCAGCTTTTTTAAAAAGCTCTTGGTTTTGCTTAATGCAATGGAGTCAACACTCCACTCAGTGTGTGTTACCAACCTATGTAATATTTTATATCATGGTTCCTTTCTCACTAAGGAAGTGCTAATGATATGAACAGACATTGCAGATATTAATTTTCTGTATACATTTTGGAATTTAATATGATATTTTGCCTGTTGACATACTATCAGTTTAGACAATGACTGTATATAGCTTTCAGATATTTTTTCACCTTCCTTATGTAGCCTAACATTGTATGTGTATTTTTATTTAAAAATAGGAAAAATAATTTCACATTGAAACTGGTGATTTAATGAGCTATGCGCTGTGAGAACCGTAGTTTTTCTGGGTGGTACCTTTTTTTCAATTCTTTTCCTCAGTGGTTACAGTTGATGTAGAAACCAGTAAGCAAATTGTTCTTTCCGTTCCACATTATCTTGTCCAATTATGTGTGTCTGCATCAATGACTATATCAACAATATTATCATTGTCTTTGAATTTTGTCCTTATTAACTTCATAGGAACATGATTTTGTGGAGGAAATGAAAGACTCCTTTGCCTTAAATGTTTAGTCATTAATGTGTTTCAGTGATTTAACTGTTAACAGGGAGTATCAGTTTGCCTGTGAAGGGACTCATTATTTCACCATAAAGGGATGTCTGATTTTCTTAAGATTAGACTTTCTGATAACAATGACATAAGAGCCTTTGATACACACAGAAGAAAATGAACATCACATTAGTATTTTGTGACTTGATAATTACTGGTGATTAAGTTGTACTTTTGGGTCATCTTGCATCCATAGCCACAAAGGGTGACCACAAGCCAGCGATGCATATTGTTCAATTATTAATTTGATCACTTGGTGTATACTGAGAGTCTCACTAGATCATGCCTTGTTATTTTTAGTGTGTCCACCTAAGCAGACATGAGAAATATCTTGAACAGTTGCTGTATGTACGTCCAAAGAGTAGTAGTAGTTAATGACTCCAGAGTTTTGTAATTGATACCAAAGTAGTTTTAGTGCCTGACTGGCTTTAAATATCAGTAGATTGTCAGAAGCATCTCAAACAGAGCACATTTGGATTGTGAGAATTTGGATTGTGAAAATTTGGTCTGGCAACATTTCTTTCCATTCAAGGTGACTTAATACGTGTTAATTCCCAACAGCCTGCACGTTCAACAAAGATGATTCAGCAGGCATATTTGACGTTATCTATGCTAGTAAATAAAACTAATCAGGATCTTTTCTTTGTCCTGAAATCAAGGTACATGCCTGTCTTCCATCCATACATCTAGCTAGGCTCTTGTACCTGCTTCCTGCAGCACAGTGTTCTAGTCCAAACTGTCTTGAGTGACTCCATTAATAACAGAGCTAATCACTCTACACAGAGGAAGCTGGTCTAGGCATTTTCGAATGATAATGTTCCACCCTTAACCAGGCAAGATTTGAGCTCAAAATCAGCAATATTATCCTGGTTGCCTGTAAGGATCCAGTACCAGTGAGACAGTGAAAAGTTGCACATTCCAGAGTCACAACCAACATGTACAGCAGCCTACAGATACCTGAAAGGCAGTTATAGAGACTGCAAAGCCAAGCTCTTCTGTTTTGGGGCAGATGGTAAAACAACATCAAAAAACAACAAGGTGTGGCTTAGTATGTTCAGGTTGGACATGAAGAAAATCATCCCTATATTTCCCAGAGAATCTGTTGAGTATCCATCTGTCCTGGTTTCAGCTGGCATAGAGTTAATTTTCTTCCGAGTAGCTGGCATAGTGCTGTGTTTTGGATTTAATATGAGAATAATGTTGGTAACACACTCGTGTTTTAATTGTTGCTGAGCAGTGCTGACACTAGTCAAGGACTTTTTCAGCTTCCCAACATGCCAGGTGCACAAGAAGCTGGGAGGGGGGACAGCCAGGACAGCTGACCCAACCTGCCCACAGGGCTATTCCATACCATACAGCGTCACACTCAGTATAGAACTGGGGGGAGTTGGCTGGGGGACAGTAATCGCTGCTCAAGGACTGATTGGGCATTGGTCAGTGGGTGGTGAGCAATTGCACTGTGCATCATGTGTTTTTCTTATTTAAAAGGATACAAAAGTCTTTATTATTATATCTTTTTTTTTACCAATTCTCTCTCCTGTCCTAGTGGTGGGGGGAGGGTGTGTGGTGCTTAGCTGCTGACTGGGGTTAAACCATGACACCATCCTTGGAGATTTTTGAGATTCAGCTAGACAAAGCCATAGCTGGCCTTGTCTACTGTTGGTGATAATCCTGCTTCAAGTGGGAGGTTGGGATCCCATCAAGGGGGATCCCATCAAATCAACCTTTCTGTGATTCGATGACAATATTAGGAATGACCTTAGCTCAAAAGTGACAATGAATCTCTAGAAGAGGGACTAATAGAGTCAGGAGTTTAACTGATGTTATCAGACAGAAACTCTGCACATTGGGATCACCTTCTAGAATATGTGGCTGAAGAAGATCCATGTGTGAGAGAGATCAGCACCTGCAGAATGATGCATTGTACAGAGAAACTCTAGTTTGTTGTAACTGTGAACATCACTGCAAGTTGGTGGACTGAGGGTAAGGTAACAGGAAGAAGGAGGCTGGGTATTTTCTTTTTATTTTCCTTACACAGCATATCTGAGTTTTCCTATTTGAAGTTGGTCTTTCTGATCTGTCACACTAAAACTTAGCTTTAGACGTTCAGAAACTTTTTGGTGTGTTCATCTTAAGAGGGTGGACCTACCAGATCTACTTATTTCCATCATGTTGTTAAAGGTATTGCTTTATCTATGGGTAACAGATGTCTTTTTCCCCCGAGATTCATCCTACAGATGACAGAGACAGACTGCTGAAGGTTTATTGCTAGTGACTGAAGGGGAGAGAGAACACAGATGTTCTCATGCTGAGCACCATTTGATTAGAAAGTTAGGACAACCCATAGTTTTACTGGTAAGCAAATGGCATGCACATCCAAAAACTTAGTGGTAATAGCAAATTTAAAACAGTTAGACCTACTGGGAAAGATTACAGCTGGACATGAGGTAGGATAGGAAAGACAAATAACAGGAAAACAATAAGTCTTTTTAAAAGA
The DNA here is from genome assembly GCA_013400535.1 of Scopus umbretta. NCBI lineage: Eukaryota > Metazoa > Chordata > Aves > Pelecaniformes > Scopidae > Scopus > Scopus umbretta. The sequence continues at coordinate 4,781 of VZTL01037159.1, forward strand.
CAGGCTTTAGTCAACTTTGTAGATAGGATTATGGAGAGGTTGAGAAAATGGGAAAAGGTGTTAAAGCAAATTGATAATTCTGTAAAGAATATTAAAGGTGTACACAAAAGTTCTTGTGGAATTGAGGACTAATTCAGAAAAATGAAGCTATATTTGGCTCATCGGTAATCCTGAACATTAGAATAAACAAATTATGTAGGAAATGGAAACTAGGTCAAGACAAAAATGAAAGTATTTCATGACTATGTGGAGATGAACACAAACAAAGCACAAACAAGCAAAGACCATGAAAGCAAAATAAAGTAATTTATTACAGAGCTAAAAAAAGTATATCAATGAGAAGTCTTCTGTCAGAGAGGTAAAGAAATTATTGACAGATATAGACAGCCAGGATGCATAATGCCATTTTTGAAAAAAACTTCACTGAAGAAGGCTTCACTGAGAAAGTTTTTCAGTCATTTGATTAAATGAAAGAAAATACATTTTTTAAGAGCATCAATGGAATTATATCCAAGGGAAAGAAAAAAGTTAGACTACTCAATCAAATCAAATGTATCTAAGCCAGTATGTAAGAAATCTTTCTATCATTAGGTTTGAGAATGTCTGGAAATATAAACACATATATCTTTATTTATTTAAGAAAATATTTCTTCTTATATGTATAAGAAAAAATGGGTAAGCTGGGCAGTTCTGAGGAAAATGATGGAGCACATAACCAGTGACATATAAAATCGTAAAGGAATAAGGAAGTGATCAACATCTATCACAAATTGTCAAAAACTGGCAAGACAAAGCAATGTACATTACCTCTGAGAATTTCTTTAAGTCTCCCTTGGGATCAGAAAGCCTAAATACTTGATGGATCTGAGAGAGTTTGCATAATAAAAACAATAACCTCACTGAGGTAAAAAGTTAGTATATCAAAAGATAATAGAGAATTCAGCTACCACACTGATGCAAAAAATAACATGTCGTTCAATAAAGAGGTGGGAAGAAGACACTACCTGCGGTAGACAGAAGGATTGTGATTGACTAAGACGGCAGTTTTGTAGAAAATGCTCTAGAGTTTAGAGTATCCCTGGTGAAAATAAGCAGTAGCAGACTTAAATTACAGCAACGATGAGTCTGCTTCAATGTTAAGTACAACTTTTTAAACCAGAGTCATAAAGTATTGAAACAGATTGCACAAGGTGTCTATGGTACTTCCAACATCAGAGGTCTTTAAGAACAAATTAGACAAACATCCATCAGAAATGATATAGATATAGTTTATCTTGCCTTAGGGAAGGGGAATACATTGGAGACACCTATGATACCAATCAATTCCGTGCTTCAAGTGCTGATACTTACATTTATATCTGATTGTGTTGACTTCTACTCCTGATGGACCACAGAGATGTGCTGAAATATTGCTGTTGCAGTTAGTCTAATCTGGCCAAAGATATAATGTCTTAAAAGAGTTCATTCTTTCAAGATCACGGACTGAAAAATATGGAATTAGAGGCAGGTTCTAGAAAAAAACTTAATTTTTTTCTCTTTCTGTCATACAGCACTCACATCAAAGGTCTACATTCTTAAAAAATTACATATAATTAGCCACAGTTAAATAATCTACTATAAACTGTTTACACAAATGGACATAGACAAATAATGTGGGGCTGCTTAGATGGTAATACTTCTTTTGGCCATATAAAATAGGTGTGGGTAATAGCTCTTTTTCATAAACTGGGATGCGGAGTCCATTTTCCTGTCTGTAGAGTGCGTGAATGAACTGTAGCCACTATTCCACTCAACGTGAGAGAAGGTTCCATAGCAATATGCAACATAATGTTTCACCAGCCACTACATTGTCCATCTTTGGTCTCATCATAAACTACAAAAGCAAAAGCTGAACTGGTTTGCTTATATGTTAGAAACCTTGACATCGACTTACAGTTTGAGCTCGCATGCCTTTAATGGGTGTATTGATGTGATGATAATAATAATAACAGTAATAATAAGAATAACACTTTGCAATTCTGTAATTGCACTCTGATTATACCACCATGATTTATAAACACTAATTATGTGAGCTTTTCAAAGCTCTTGTAACAAACGTAATAGGCCCAGATACAGCAATTACAACCATACTTCTCTTTCAGCAAGAATTTCCTTAAGACTTGTACATAATCTATAACAAAGAAAATACAGGAATATGAGCATTTTGGCAAGAACTGGTGTGCTGAAGATGCAGATATTATTTTTATTCTTATTAAGCTACTTCTTTTTCTTACATGTCATTGTGTCACCTCACAATGAACGCTAAATTTTTCTTTCCTCATTTGCAAAACAAAAGTTAGTTTGCAAATTGCGAACTTTGCAACTCATTCATAATCAATGTAAGTAACTTATTAAATATTAATTTATTGGAAAAAGCTCAGTATCTTTAGTTTCCTCTTCAGTCTGTGTTCATTGTTTTATGTAACCTGTATGCTATTGTTTCTCTCACTTGACAGTTTGATTTCTGTAGCATACTAAAATGTTTAAAGTAACCATCATGCAAATAGCAAAGCTGAAATTTACTTCATATAGGTATTTTATTTCAAAGCTTGGTATACGTTTCACACAATTGCTCAGATATAACAACCAAAATATAATTCTCAAAAATTTATTTGAATATGCATAGGTACTACAAACGAACTTTATGTTTTAAATCTGAAACATTGACCAGCAATCTCCTCCAGGGTCACATTGCCTCATGGCTTTCCACTATCTGTTTAGTATCCTTCAGTGCATTGTTATTCTTCTACAGAAACATTTTCTCCCTCCCTGTTGCCCCTTATCTCTACTTTGCCTTTTTGGAGTTAGACCTTTAGATTTGGCAGAGATAAGATTCATTGCTTGAAAGTGGACATTTTACAGCTTAATGCTGCTTTTGTATGTTTTTACTATAAGGAAACGGGTATGTGATCTAAGCAAGGGTGTTTGAATTCTTGTCAGAGGAGAGCTTTAGATGATATCTTGGACCAATGAGTCAACTCTGTGGTAAGATAACACATGGCATGGTCCTTCAACTTCTGCCTTTCACAGGAAGGCAGAATTTGTTTGGCCACAGTCATGGACCAAATTGTACATTCTTCTGATACTATCAGCAAAAACCAAAGCAAATGGTGATATGAAATTTTGCAAGACATTACGTTCAGTTGGTATAGTCCATCCCACTTTATCCTTTTCTATGCCTTTACACCACTGCACTGTAAATTCCTGCAGAATTTGATTCTATGAATTAAAATGAAGAATTTCCTAAAATTACACTTTCTTCTTTAAAAAAAAAAAAAGAGTACCTTAAAGGTTTTTCCTCTTTTGCCTTTATTTTTAGCAAGAAAAAGTTAGCAGATGCATTTTAATTTACTTCTACTTCATTTAACCTTTTCTTGTTAGATAATTATAAAAAAATCTTCCTGTGACTATAAAATTCCTCAATATTTGTAGAACGTACGTATAGCTTAAAGTAAACATACAGATACAAACACACAGAGGAAAAAAAACAGTCCTTTGCTGATTTAAAAACTATCTATGTTTTATATCTGATCTGCTTAAATCAATCCCATGGGTAAACAGTTACATTAAAAGTATTTAGCGTTATAATGACTTCTACTTCTAACAGCCCTATTAGGTAAATTCTTATTTGTTTCATGTGTGTCTTTATATAATCTGCATTAGAGCAGAAATAATGCTAATAAGCATTGATTTGAAACAAAGTAGAATCGAGAGATATCCCACATGACGTTTTGTAAAACAAAAAGTTTAAACTCAGTGTAAGAAACAAGCTCAGTGAAACAAAACCCCAAGAATGCCTTTCTATATCATGATAAAACCTATATACTTTGCTAGCAGGCAATGTATTCAACTACCTTAATATGGCTTTGAAAAGAACCAATTCTCTACATTTAGTCAATACTTGCATCCTGGTTCACCAGAATTCACCAAAACTCTTCCAGTATTAATACGGACAACGCATAGACATTTGAAATTAGGTCTTGAATGGTAATTAACAGTATAATTTGAAGTGACTGGAGGTCTTGAACTGACTGTATATCTGCCATGAATAGACATAAAAGCATGTGGTATTTCAAGTGATTCCGATTTTAACAAGAATACCAATTCCCATTATGCATTGTTTGCTGAGTCCATTTAAACAAAGGCAGATTGTAGCAGACTGAAAATTATTTGAATTGGTTGAGAATGAAGGAACAGGCTCCTAGCTGAGGATTATTGAAGCTTTGTTGCCAATTATGGAAAAGTCTTACTAAGGAAACAAATGTTATAGCAAAGGAAACAAAGGTTTGTCCTGATGGTTGTATAAACAGGGTGTGAGGAAAACTGCAAATGACAGAATGTTTATTTGAAGATGACGAAAATAAAATGCAGCCAGGGAGCAATAGTCAAGAATTTGACAACGTATGTCTGAGTTACTCAAAGGTTTGCTTTCAAAATAACAAAACCAAATAACTTAGCAGAGCATCAACTAAAGGGATTTCAGTAGAAAAAGATGCTTTTTAAAATTACAAAAATAGTGAGGACTGCTTCAGTAAAGAGGCATCAGTGTCCATGGAAAGTAGGGGTGCTCTGACCAGAAAACATGAAGTGAGAATCTGCAATGGGCCAAGTATTTATATTGTATTAGCATATTAGGAAATTAAAAAAAAATAAAATATTTTTCCTCCAGAAAATGGAATTTCTGATGGTGGCAGCTGAAGGAGAGGCTAAATGACATTTTTGTGACCATCTCCCAGCTTACTCGGTCAGAGATGGACTAGTGCAGCAGGACAACATCCTTGCTGCTACCACACTTTGCTCCGCCCATGGAGCACCTGTGGTTTGAGAGGTGACTGCAGAAATGAGTCCAGACCCCTCTCTCCATGCCTGAAGAGCAGGACTACTTCAGATTTTGCTAAAAAGAGAGTGCTTAAAGCTGGTTTTGTTCACAAACTAAGTGTTTTTCACATTCAGCCACTGCTGTTGCAGGCATCTAAGGGCTCACCAACAACTGCAGTCAAAAAGTGAGCATCAGAGCGCATGAAACTATTTCTGGACAAATTATATGATTGATTTGACCTCAGAAAAAAAGACTAGCAAGTGTTCCTTTTTAATATCTGCAGTGTGCTTAGCCTGAAACAGGATGTCTTCTGAGTGTTCTCACCACACAGAATTAGTAATAAAGAAAAAGAGTTAGTACTCATCTTTTGGTCCTGAATCCAGTATCCTCTAAAGCTGATGAAAAGATTACTTTTGATTTACAGTTATAAAGTGGGAATCTTGATGCAGGGAGCATAACTGAATAAATGTGAACAATGAACAATAGACAAATAACATGAGCCTGGTTGTAAACCACAGCCCTCCCAGGCAAACCTCTGGCAAATTCTTCTGTTGTCTCTGCCTGATATTTTCTCACTGTCCTGAGTTCATTTAAACTTTTTCTAAAAGACTACTCCTACTCCTCTGCAGCAGTCTACTTTGTCCCCTTTCAGTCACTGAGCTACCGTGAAGGTCCTACTCAGCAAGAAACAGAATATGAAATAAGTCTGTGAGGGTAAGGGCAGAGCAAAGTAATGCATCGTCTCACAAATTGTTTATATTCTTTCATTTCTCTTGGGCAAAAGCAATAGTTTACTGTATTGGAAACACTTTGTGACCTCCACCTCAGAAAGTCTGAAAGCCTCAGTTCTATAGTATTTTATTACAATTTCTATCTACTGACAGAGCCTGGTGATTTACGTGTACATATATTTAAGCAGGAGAAAATCCCTTCTTCTTTCCAAGATGCAGTCAATTAAAGTTTTTGCTCCATCCTTTTAAAGTGTTGTGTTGTCCCTTCTTTATTTGCCAGAGGAAGAGAGAGAAGAAATTTATATGCCCTGTGTTTCCTGCAGCATAATCCACAACACTGCTGGTAGGATGTCAAGCTAAATCCTGCACCCTATGAGTGTGCAATTATCATGCCCTCAGAAAAAGTACTTCGTCTTTTAAAGGGACACAACAAGTTAGGACGATGTATAATATCCTCCTCATGGGCTGGTTTAAATTCTCTACTACACTGCAGAGCCAAAATTATTTTTTTTTTAAAAAGGCAATCTTTCCAAAAAATACCAGTGTCCTATACTCAAATCTATCACAACATTTCTTTCAGGGTCCTCAAATTTGTAGAATCAATTGGATGGCTTATTCTGTGATCATCTCTCCCTCTTGTGGCTGATTTCAGCAAGGAAAGGATTGCTATTTACAATTAAATTGGAATCAGGTAATCCTGAGGATTATCTGTTTCTAACATCAGGATGTTGCTGGGTATGTTTAAGTTATAGAGTGTTATGAACGTTAAGGACATAATTTGATGCCCTCCACTTAAGGGTGCACATTTGCACTTACATAGCACAGAAATATTATTGTCTCATTAGACCTTATCCAACTGAACTCTCACCTGACTGTAGGTTATGCTGCTAAATGGATATCTGTGAATTAAACATTTATTTTAAGAAAGCTTTCAAAAGTGAGAATTTTTTTTTTTTTTGCATTNACCAAAAATTTTCCTTTGGTCTATGTGTAAGCTAACAACCAGTTGTTTAGAGGGGTTTACAGATAGGTGGTGGCAGAGCACTTAGGCTTCTGATGACTTGGACTGTATCCTCTTTCTAGACTCTGAGCTATGGTGGATTCCAGTTGGACCAACATGAAAGGACACCATTCAGTACACTGGGAATGAGACATGGCCATCAGCAATGACCTCAGCATCCCTTCATCATGCACCATAGGCTATAGGCTATGGGATGTCTGGCTACAAGCCCGTGAATAGACTTCTAAGGATTTTCAGAATTGTCCAGGGTGTCCAAGACATTCACATAGAACTGAGACGTTTAACACAGAACCTATTTATCTCCTTCTGGAGGAACTGCAGAAATTTGCTGGGTTACTTTTTTCTCAAAGCACACTGGAAGCCTGTCCAGGACAGCTGAATCAAGCTTCAGTAGATGAGATTAACCTTTGAATTACAACACATTCATGCGTGTATTGACAATATCTCCACTAACTCAGTAGGACCTAAGACTGACTCTCAATAGGATGACAACCTTTACCTCCTCATCGAGTTCCGAATCATACCCCGATATACCTTGAACATGTCAGTTTAATGAGCACTTTAAGTTCGCAAACACAGTGGACATGCATTGCATTCTAACAGCTTCGAAAAGGGCAGTTACCAGTCCTCTTGAAAAGAAAGCTCAAAGTCTTCTGCAAAGTCTAATCTAAAATTAAAAGAAAAAAAATCTTTTTTTTTCAGGAAAATCTTCAAAGAAAACAGAATTTCCCATTATATGGTTCTAGTTCCAATGATGAATACTGAAACACAAACATTCCCAACGATGAATACTGAAACACAAACATTCCTGATAATGCTGTTAACATCCTTTTAACAATTTCCAACTTTCACACTTGAGAGTTGTTGCCTGACATCGCTTGTTCATCTGCTTAGGTCATCTGTTCATCACCATGGCAACTGGGAAATTACTGTACATCAGTGGTCTGAAGTATAAATGCATTTATTGCCCTTGCTGTGTTCTCTTGGGCAAGGAAATGAGGGCTGTCTTGCATCATGGAAACAGCAAGGTCTGTAGCCAACCTTATTTCTGTGTGAGTAGAAGTTTCCCAATCATACTTCATCATCATCCAAAATAGCATTTTTGTCCCTTTTCCTCATATTTTCTCTCTTGCTGCTAGTTTCCTCATTTCTAAAAGACATTAGCCTGAGCCAGAGGAAAAGCTTTTCCTTGAGCTACTAGCCTGCTTTGCTGGGAGATTAAAGACTAAAATCTTGACTGCCTTGTTTTTGATCTGTATTAACATAGTAGAGGTAATTTTGGTCTCATGGTCTGTGATTTTATTCCTACAAGGAATAAAATAAGCCCTCTTAGAGATTACAGCATATGTGTTTGCTTGGCCAAATCAACCCATGGCAGCATACAGTAAGTGTTTGCAGTTGTTTAGTTAAGAAGATCTAAGGTAACAGAAATAAATTGCTCACTTGGAATTGCTCAAGTGGCTTGACACCAACATTTATCTGCTGTGATGCTATAGCTCAGAGACTGCAGGAGATTTAAAGGCTGCAGAGAATTGAGTTAATTTTATGGACCTTGTTTTGATTTAGAGAGCCAATACAAATATTATTGCACCTTCTTTATGCTTACTATAAGCTCTTTTAAAAATGTATGAAAGCAAAGCTCCGTTCTGCCATAACGAGACATAACACACTCTGGCTATATAAAAATGATACATTGAAATACTTTCTTCAGAAAATAGCTCCTGAAAAATGTAGACTTTAGGACCATTGCTATCATGTATTTCTCATAAAAGTTCCAATTAAACATTAAATAACTTTTTTTTTTTTTTTGAAGCAAACAGGTCTTTTAAACTTTGTTTTTACTTTGAGATTTTTGAGCTGTTGGGATAAGCCTATTTTATTAAAGCATATTTTACAATGAGCTCTCTATCAGTTCTGCAGCTAGCTTGTAACCCCTCGGGGTTCAAATAAGAGTGGACAAATCTCTTCAAGGTTTGCTTGAAACATCTTAAAATCTTACTGTTATTTTCCTCTTAGACTCAGGTCAGAACTAATTTTGAGAAGACCTTGTAAACCTCTGATACTGTAACACCCCAGGTAAGAAGTGAAGTGGAAGCAGAAGAAATATGATAATTTGAGCTGAGGGAGACAGGCTACAAAAACAATTCTCTGAGCAAGGGAAGAAAAAAAAAAAAGAAGCTGTACAAAACATCTTTTTGGTAACAATTTCAGTAATATTTTCTGTTTCTTTAACAATATCTTTTAGCACTTTGAACATATTTTTTTAAAAATATAGTAATTAACACTTATTTCACGTTGCAGGCAGAACAGAAGGTGGCAAGAATCTTTTGACTACTTTTGGCCTAATATATTTGGCAGATTGATGCTGCAGATAATCACTATTCAACTCTTTCTTGCTTTGGGAATAGGATTGATAACTGGACAAGACGTGATTCCTGGTTTTACAAAGTCTCATGTAACACGGTCCACACATCCTTGCCATGCCTCCCAAATAACACAGTAAAGGTCAGCTGAATCAGTTCTCAGAGCCCTAGCCTTGAGCCATCAGGGCCAGTGGCATCTGGGCAGTGTGAAAATGGGGCATTTTGGGTTGAAATATGTCCTTAGAATGCTGCTGCCATCCAAAGACACAAGCTGGTATTGCTGTATTGCTGCGTACACAGGAATCTGCTGCCAGTAGTTTTGGAAAGAAATACAAAGACAGATATGTCATCATTCCTCAAGTTCCACTTTTTCTGCTAACGCTCTAAAATGACAACCACTTCTTTTTTCTTCTTCTTTTTTTTTTTTTTTCCTTTTAAAAAAACTCCCCACTTTCATGAGAAATAACTGGTTTCAAAATTATGAAATATAGTATTGCCCTGTCTCATGAAAACATCTATTTTCTATGATGTGAACATCAGGCTGTGCTGCAGAGCACAGTCTTTGTTCCTTGCCCTTCCCATGTCTTCCAGCAAAGGATCTCACTAGTTTTTCATGTCAAACACCTCAGCAAATTCTTCTTTGTTTAGAGGCAATCAGGTATTTTCTAAGACAATCTGCTCTAGATCAGCAGATTAGATAGGGCCCAATTAACACTTCTTACCTTTCCTGGCATGATCATTCACAATGAAGAGATAAATCCCTAAGATTCACTAAGGAGAAATCAAGTGACAAAGTTATGCTGCTGTGTTTATAGCAACATTTACTTTAGCATAGACTTGTAGGGGCAGGATGAGACATTATGGAAATCAAGGAGAAAATTCTATAAATGTGGATGTGTTGTTTAATCTACTTTACATATTAATTTTGTAAGTACCTCTGGTCAATATGTTAGAATACAATTCTTCTGAGCAATTAAAATCCCTTTTTTCATACTTCTTCCAGTTCTTATTAGTATATAACTATAGTTACATTACTGCTACAACTTCACTGTATATTTCACAGTTAACTAGGTCTTACAAAGAGTATAGTGTTACAATTTATAAAAAATGGCAGGCCTTTATTTTTCTTTTTAACTTCAACAAAGAAGTCCTCACTACAGTGAATTTTATATATCAGCATATCTACAATACAGCTTGATTGCCACAAAGAAAGTTCCTACACCTAAATTTGCCCTGCTTTTCTGCAAGGCCCAACCATTTCAGTGACGTCTACAAAGCTGTTTAGAAGTAGTTTGTCTTTCTGTAAGAAGGGTCGCATTAATGTCTTTGCCTTTGTTAAGTTCTTTACAACAGTAAAGAATTTTTTTTTCAATTTGACATCTTTCATATTGACATCTAGCCAGTTGTTCTGTCATATTAAGAGAGAAACTCCTTCATTATCCCATCTAGCGGCTACCGAGTACTTCAACCTATTTGTGATTTTCAGCTACGTGTTTGTTCTTCTGTGAAATTATGCAGGCTATTACTATTCGGACATAATTAATCCTACTTCTACTCTTTGGTAGGGAGTTCCACAGGTTAATTGTGCTATTATACAATTATGCCTCAGTACTTGTGAAATACTGCTTGTTTCAGCTGTAATTTGGCTCGTGTTATCACCCCTTTTTCTCTATTAACCTTCTTGTCACCACCTTCACTTTTCCATGGCTTAAAATTCACTCTTGGGCATGATCTGACAATATTTGAATGCGGGAGCTTTGCCAGCACTGAGTAGTCAACTCCAGTGTGCCCCACTGCTTTTCAGAACTCACTCATCACCACCAAAATTGGTACTAAAAGATGGAGATTTCTCCGTTTCTTTACCTTCAGTCTCACAAGCAGACTGCTTCATTTTAGCATACTAATTTTAACGATGCCATTAGCTTATATTATTTTTACTATTGTTGTGGGGTTTGTAATTTAGTACAACCTAATTGACATTTAGTTTTGTTATTGGATTAGGAGCAAAACTTTTCCTCCACACAGTTTGTATTAGGTTCCAATGTCAGGAAGCAAATGGGGCTGTAGGTTCACCTAGTCTGAGATACAGTTTGAGGCCTCTTCCATTTGGAGCAGAGAGCATGACAATTGCTTTGCTTGGGGAATTGCTGGACACCTGGAAGTTATAAAGCTTCTTCTAGTTAATTTACCCACAAGTCTAAAACTGTTATAAAGCTTAAATGCATAAAGGAAGGTGGACAATGTTGATGACACACCTGGAAAGTCTGTATGGAGAGAGTTGGTGGAAGTGGTGCTGAATGACAGTATGTTCTTAACAGTAACGAAATTGAGACTGTGACAAAGCCAAACCTCATGCTTCTGAATCACCTGAGCATCCCAGCTAACTTAAGGATGCTGCCCTGGCCAAAATCCTCCTATAAATAGATAACATGGGTTTTGTTTCTAGACACTTCACTCAGAATTTGGTCCTCCTCCTTTGCAAGGAATTAAAGTACTTCGCTCTTCTCACTCTATATGAGTCCTGTAGCAAAACCAGGAGGAAACATTTCCATCTTCAAATAACTCAATGAATAAGAAAAACCTTAATGGATGCAGCTTCCATGCCACCTAGGGATTTAGTCACACAATGTCTATCAGCTTCAGGAATTGAAATGTCTTGTACCCTCTTTGAAAATATGCCTCAAAGATTTACTGCAAAGGCAAAACACAGAGGCAGCAAAGAAATTCAGAGTGAAAGTGGAAATTCCCTTCCTCATGTGTATTGTTGGAGTCTTCAAAACACAGCTAATCTTGTACATCATAAAATGTAATAACTAAGTATGACTGGTGATTTTAAAAAGAGCAAGAAGACAACGGATGAACTTGACATTTGCAGTGTGCTGCTTAGAGATGTATACGCTGACACCAAAACAAAATCCCCTCAGATGCAGAGTGCCACAGCCCTGGTGATGTCAGCAGGGCCCCAGAGATGATGTTTGCTGGGAACGTGCTCCATGACTCTGAGCAAGCACTAGGGCAGCATAGGGAGCACGAATTAGAGGCATCAGACCAGCTGCACAGTTGAGGGAGAAAACTGTACTTAAATGAGATTGACTGAACAGTTATAGCTTAAAGGTGGGAGCTGAATTTACTTCCCCGCAGGTCCTTCTTCTTCATTTTGTCAAAATTTGCATTCTCCCTAACTGACAGGGAAACTGTGAAACTTCTCTAAGCAGCTGGATCCGCGGTAAGTGCTTACCAAACAGAAGGTATCACTGGCTTGGAGATGAACTGACGGGATGAGAGGAGAAGTTCTGAGGACACCCAGGCCCTTCTCTGCCACTGCTTCCAGAATGCTGTCTGTGGCAAGTCACGTAGAGTGTCGTCCATCTCACCTTATTTTATCTACTCAAAATGTATCTATCAGCCTAAAATGTTCACCAAAATACATTAAGGAAAGAGAAAACTGGTGATTCCCCTTTCCCATCTTTGGTGTCTATGTCTAGGTGAGACAGTAATGGAAACTATTTCCTGCTTTAGGTATACCATATGTAAGCAGTTCTGCGCGTGCACGTATGCAGTGAGAAAACTATAGTATATGCATATGTTTAACTAATCTGTTTTCAGATATGGTTTTAGGCATGTAAAATTTTAAAATTTTGGAAATTTTGGAAGAATTTTCTATTTTGGGGAAAGGAGGCTCTGTCCTTTTATTCTGTTTCGTGTTTTTTTAGGTTCAAGTCATTTTGGACCCAGCTGGCTTCAACACAAGCCCTGATAAGAAAGCTTGGAAAATGCTCTTATGTTGGTAGCTTTCTTGCATCTTATGACATTCTGCATTTTTTCTTTTAAAAAAATCAAAATCAAGATTCAACATGATATTATTTTTAATAGCATTTACAAATACAGATTTTATAACCTTTTTGAGTGCATAGCAAAGTCAGGAAACAGTCAGGATCAGGATATGGAGGTATGGAAACTGAAAGGTTAGTAAACACAACATAGATTATTATAGTTTTCTCATGGTTTGCAAACTTGTCTCAAGACTTTTTAAGGAATCTGACTGAAATTTTGATGTTTCATGTTGGAGATGGTGTAAATAAAGCTCAAGATTTGTGTTTTCTAGGATGAATAACGGTAACTTTGCATCAGTGGATGTTGTGGTTTAACCCCGATCGGCAACCAAGCACCACACAGCCGCTCGNATAAAGTCCAAATTTTCTACTGGGACAAAGAAAAAAATATTTTGTAGACATGAGATAATTTTGACATATTGGTCAAATTCTACCCCAAGCAAGAGAGATGCTGCTCTAATTAGTTTTATTTTATATTCCTCATTTCATTTGTCTCCCCCTATGAGCCCTGTGTGATGATCAAAAATCAAAGTCACACGTTAATTCCGTTAAATATCTACTATGACAAATGACAAGAGATTGTCAGGAGAACACAATCTTTGCTGATGATTATGCTCACACAAAAGGGTAGTTCAAAAGCTGGAAGGCTAAGAACACATCAATCAAAAAGGAATAAACATATCTTCCTCATCATGATGGCAACTAAAGCTGGAACTGTTTGCAGGAGAATACAGGAGATGTTTTTATCACTCAGAGTCTTTAGTTTAAGACTCCATATACCTTTGGGACCGATGTTCTTTAGATGAGATACACGTTGCTGACCTCGCAGTCACCCTGTGTGTAGGAAGTGGGACTGGATGGGCACAAGAGGGGGTCCCACTTGACTATCGCAGATGATGAGTTCAGGACTATCAGCACAATGACTCCGCTAAACATCAACAGCTAAACATGACCTTATACTCTAGATGTGCACATGGGTGGGTCCATGCGTACAGACGCAAAAAGCATTCTTTCTGTTTACGGGAACACATCCATGTGTGGTTTGACATACAGGTTTCATTACCTAGCCCTTGGTTAACTAGTTTGAATGACTGTATTCAGTAATTCATGTAACTTTCATATAGGGTGGTGCTACGGGAGCTGAGACCTTCTCTTTCTAGTAGTGCATTACACTCTGATGTATGTTGCACATGACACATGAGAGAATAAGCATATAACATATTCCTTTAATATATGTGACCAGTGGAAGTACCACAATAGGTATTAAATATGGCAATATTAATATATTATTCATACAGAACATTTAAAAGCAGGGTTTAGAAATATGATCACATTTAGTACTTTTTTTGGTGTGAGTTTGAGATGCTCTGTATTCAGTAGACTGCAGCTCAAGTTTCCTTTTTATGTTTCTTTGCTCTTTTAACTATTCCAAAACTGAATGAAAATCAGTGATCCTCAGCAATATGTGAAACCTTTAGCACTTAGAAATTAAGTCAAATAAAAACCCCTTTCTTCATAAGGGTGGACGCCATAACAATATTTACAAATGGAAAACACCAGAGGGTAGTATTTATTTATTTTCCAAGATATTTGGAAACAGTAGAGCACTCTGGCTGCTGAATCCAGAAGGTTATAAGTGAACACTTAAATTCCTCTCTGTCAAATGTAGTGTATTCCAGCACACTTCTATTGGTGAGTACATGAGAAAGCTGAGGCTCTGATCGTATGAGCTATCAGGACAAGACTGAGAAGTGTAATATTGTTAAGGAAAGGAAAGATAAGCAGTACGCTGGAAAGCTTTGCTTCTCTAGCAGCTCTGAATTATTAACACCACAACACAGAAGCAATGAAATCTTGTGAGTCACTTTGTAGGGCTGAAATGAATAATTTAGGAAAGCTATTGTCTGCTGTCTCCTTGTTATTAAGTAGGCAATTGGAAATGACTGAAAATGACTGAGAGCAACAAAGCAAACGCTGTTGAAATAGCACCTTTGCACAGCTTTGGGCTTCTTTGCTTGAGCTAGGGTGTGCTGTTATATTTAACTACAGGAGAAAACGATTTCTCTAGCACTTAATCTGAGTGCTTGGTTGGATACTTACCCATCCATATTGTTAGAATTGTCCTCTGTCAAACAACAGGCCTAAAAGTTTGTTATACAAGCTGATATGCTGCTGATATTTACTGTTGTAATAACACAAGCCTTGAGCCAAGGTTTTCAATTATAGGGGTCTGGAGTTCAACGTCTAAATTTAGTGTTAGTTTATTTTTTTTCCCTAGCATTCAGATTTACCTGCTAGGTGATAAAGGAATCTACTTCATTTGCATTACTCTCCATTGGTACTCTGTATAGTCTCAACTTCAAGTATATATGACTTGGCTGTGAAAAATTGCTATCAGCCAGATTTCTTCACTGGGTATGCACACAGTCTGGGATACTGTAGGTTTTTTTGCTATGGCCGTTTCTGTCAGGAAACCAGGACTAATTCTGTGAGATGAGTTGAGCTGATAGCCTTTGGTTACAATTGTATAACTAAGCTTTAACCAAAAAAAAGTTCTTATGTAATAATTCTTAATTTCTTATGTAATATTTATGTTCTTATGTAACATTTACAATAACAAGTAAACTGGATGAAGTCCTTTTCTCAGTTGGAAGCTGTGAGGCTTATGCAAATGCAATTTACAGCTTGGGAATTTCAGTTAAAGGCCCTGATTCATCCCCACCTGCTTTGATGCTAGACTGTGTCACTCAGGCTGGGGATCTTCTCACAAACGGGCTCTCTATGGTTGGCAGAGGAAGGTAACTACCTTCAAAGGTGATAGCAATGCCAAATCCCCAAATGACAAGACAGTGACCTAATTTAAGCTCAGTTAAATTCCTGAAGCTAGGCAAGTGAATCCAGGCCAAAAACATACAATGAGCAAGAGCTGTCATTAACTGAAGACAAAGGACTGAAGTCTTGTTAGGCAAAGCAAAATCAGTCAATAAATAGTGTTGCATTTGTTCAATCTCAAAGCAAACAAGCCTGGACTTAAGGCTGGGTCCTGGTTGTAACCCAGACACCTTCATATGAATCAATGGAAAGAACAGGAGACAATTGAAAAAGTCTAAACCCCAGCAATGTTCTGAAAAATTGGGATATCCTCTGATGGACCACAAACATTAATATTAAAAGAAGAAAAGCAGCATCTGAGCTGTTGGCAGCTCTAGCATCTGGTATTCAGCTAAAATCCATTGCCAAGGACTTCTGCATATTTTGCTTCCCTGTTGCATCTAGCCAAAAAATACATGCCTAAATTGTGGGATGTTTTCTGAAGGGATGCATGGGAGCAAGGTGCAGTTATGAGACGAAACCAAATGAAAGACCAGCCAAAGTCAGAAATTCCTTGAAACCGGGTAATTCTGCACACTGGAAAAGTGCTGTTTCTTCATTCCTACAACTCTTTTTTCAGCATGAACACCAGCAATTTCCATTCTTCTCTCCTTACTGTGTGCACAGCAAACATCACAGGGATAATGCTTACTTACCCCTCAGGGGGGTTGTGAAGATTAATTAGTTAATGTTCTCGGTGCGTGTCAAAGATGAAAAGCTCAGTGTAAGTACTAAGCATTTGAGTATTCATAGGCACCAGAAATATGCATTCTCTACAGGAAAGAAGAAAAGTAGAACAGTTTCCTAGCTGCGTCCAATTTCCAGAGGTGAAACTCTTATTCTATAGAAAGCCTACAAAATTACATTTTCATAGTTGAGCTATTTAGAGAAAATACTGTATAAGACATTCAAACGCCTATTTTTGCTTTTGAGCCTGAGTGAAGAAATCGTTGAAAAGCTGCTGATTGCATTAGGAGAAAGAAAGAAAAGATGAGTTATCTTGTTTAGTGAGATTATAACGGAAATGAAGGGAAGAAAATGTTCTACTTGGAGTTTATAATGCAAAGAGTATTTAAGATGTTTATACTTTAAATTTTCCACCAGGATCTTGCCATTTATCTCATTTCATACTGTTCATTTTGTATAGTAGGTCTTAATCTAAACCTTAGTAAAGGCACTGGGTCTTTCTACTGGTTGCAGTTGTTGATGGTTCAAACTCTATTTTGCCTGAAGCAAAATATAATCTTTCTGCTAGGAGTAAGAGACATAGTCTCAAATCCTTGTTTTGCTTCATAGCATGAAGCCAATTCTGATACCAAGTTTTCCAGAGGGTTTTGGCTCCATTGTTTCTGAAATTGTTTAGAGAAAAATCTGTTCCAGCCTCATGGGAGTGGGGAGTCCAGGTAAGTCATTATTTTCAAAGTTTTTATTCTGTATAACAATAATAAGAGTTCCCTACTGAATATAATAGTAATTGTTCACAGGTACTGTTATTTCATGACAGACTGCATGGTTGTGGTCAAAAACAACTGGAAGAATTAAGATTTTGATTTGTTCCTTGAACAAATTCAGTCATGCACTCTTACTTTTTGGGTTAAAACAACATCTTCAACTGTCCCTCTTTTTACTACATTTGTAAATCAAAATTAGGCTTATCCTGTATCAAAATAATAGTGTGCTAAATTCTGTATACCATTATGGAAGATATCAGACTATCCTGATTTCTGTTTGTCTTGGAGATCTGAAGAAAGTTTTTGCAGAAACATAGTTTGGACATAGGGTAGAAAGGGAGGTAAGCATGGGGTTTTTTTCACCTGTAAATGAAGCCAGAATATGTTAAGGTGCAAATGACAGCAGGGAATCCTTGTGACAGTAATGTCGTATATTCTTTTTTTTTTCTAACTTGTAGCTACTAAAATTTGTAAAAGAGTAATATCAGAGATCAGTGAACCTCACACTGCAGAGTTCTCAAAGGACTTGCAAATTTTTGAATTTTCCCTGTCTCTAATATGTGATTCAGTTAGAGGCATTGCATTTCTTAGAAGATTTTCCACCTAGAGAAGCAATAGTGCTATGCAAATCACAAAGGGTTTGTGAGCTGGCAGTGCCCTGGGGGATTTTCATTCCGACAATTAATGCTTTTTCCCTCATTTTTCTTTTCTTTACAGAATCCGAACACAACTGAAAGTGCCCCATTTTATGGGTGATTTCGAGATACTTTGCTTTTGTTATTAGTGCTCTATTTGTTGAATATTGATGACTTTTCCAAGTCAAAACCAGGCAAGTCTAAAGCAATAATGTTTTTTTTTTTCTACCAAATCTGCAATTATTTTGTGCCTATAGGCCAGATTCTGTATGTGGAGATTGGTCATCCTTAGACAAGAACTACTTCCTTGAGAAGATTATAATACTGAGACTAATAGAGTCTGTATCTGCCCCAAATGCCAATGAAAGATTTCCACTATGCCAACAAAAGACTTCCACTATCATTTTCTATCTTCAAGAAACCAAGAATGATAAGTGCTGTACTGAAATGCTGACATATACCTGGACCCAATAGCACCCAAAATCTGTAGCCAAAACCAGAGAGGAATGAATGCAGAACTGAAGACAGAGAAGTCAAAACCGTCCTGAATAGCTTAACATCTGTGGTTGAATTATGAGGACTGAACTTCTAGCCTCAAAACACAGCAAAAGAGGAATATGAATGGTGGGAACACTAACAGAGTTGTGGTTTCAAAATGCCCAGTATCATGGACTCCCTCAATGTTACCAAAACTAAGATGCCTTCATAGGGTCATAAGCAAGAAGCAAACCCAGAACTGCTCAGTGTGCAGAGATGAAAGCCAAGACATTATGTTCATATATTTCTTTACATTCTCCATATTTTTCCTAGGAATCATATATATAAGGTGAGACAGAGTAGAGGTGAATTAATGGCCTGCACCAAAGTAGGAAAGATGCTGAGCAGCAAGCAAGAAAGGACATTACAGTGCAGTTGGACAAAGGACTATAAGCTCTGATACTGATGGGGAACCACCCGCATGCTGGTCAGCCCTGTTGTCTTCAGAACTGGCTGAAAATTGCCTCAGTGACAGTAGACCAGTGTGCTGGAAGAAAGTTCTCACCACAAGTCTAAGAAGTAATTCAAGTATCTACCTGTACCCTTCAAGCACAGATGTCTAACCTGAGTATCCTCTAAGAGCTGCTCATTTTTTCCTCACTACGTGCTATGTACATACAGCATCAGTGAAAGGTAAAGTAATTTGAGACCCTTTGGGATGCATTTCTATATACTGGTCCAATAATTGTTTGATCACTCATTTCCTACCCTTTCACAATCTTCAATATGAAATACACCATAATAGTACAATTTGCTGAAAGCTAAACTAAGCAATCATACACCTTCTTGCACATCATTCATTTAGTGACACAACCCTTTAAAAAAAAAAAAAAAAAAAAGAAAAGCTTAAGTATATTTCGTGTCATAGCACAGATAACAGAATCCAAATAGTCTGAAAGTTACAGGTATGTTTGTAGCCATTATTTTTCTGCAAATAGCTAGGGCACTAGCACCAAACTTGGCATTTAGAAATAATTAAATCAAATGTTTAAGCATATTTAAGGTAATGGTGCAGCATGAATCAGACTGTAAGTATGTAAGTAGGAGTGTAAAAGCCTTCTTATCTTTGGTTACCATGCCAATGACATCTAGCTATCAGATGACGTCATTTGCTTTGTTTTATAAGCAGGAATGAGTCCCCCATCTGCAATCAGTGCTGTGAGAATTCAATCAGCAGACAGCATTGTGTTTTTTAAGAAATCACTGCTGCCTGAAATAATGGTGCCTGGTGGTACATTGCAGCTCTCCATAAAAAGTGCTATAGAAAGCTTGCTAACTTGGACAAGTTTCAAAATCAGCAAGCCACCTCCTGAAGATAAAGTTGCTCAGAAAAACAAGGACATTTTCAACATTGTCATGACTCCTGACCGCATCCCTAAATTTTTCATCCCTTCTCTGGACATAGAGCATATTTCCTTCCAACAGGAGCCAGAGGAAGACACCGTAGAGCATTCTCCTGAGAGAGGAGTCCCCGATGAAGTTGTTAAAAAACGCAGAACAACTAGAAGCAAATCTGAATCCCACATCAGGAAAGATGCATTGTGCAAAGGAGAGAGTCTGGACAGAAGAGGAACCCTGTGCTTTACAGACCGAATTGTTTTCCCTGGAGACCTGGAGAGAGCTGCACATCATTCTGACCCAGCAACCAGAGCTGCCCTCTCTTTGCCCCACCTCTCCAAAATCACCACCCCCTATGGGTTTCTCACACTGGGTGAGAGTCCCAATACCAGGAGGAAGGAGTCTCTGTTTTTTCAGCATGACTCTGAAGAGCTTAAAATCCTCTTGTCCCAAAGGAAGAAGACCACGACTCTTGTAAGGAGCTCATCCAGCCCTTTCAGCGAACTTCAACAGACCTTTGACTGCATAAAGCCTTCAGCCGCTCCTTTTAAGACCAGACGGGCTGTTTCTTGGGAGGCCGTCTGCAACAACCAGCTTTCTCCTCTGCCCTGCAAACCGGAATCTGAAACGTACCCTGTGAAATGCGAGAAGAAGAGGTTTCAGATGACAATGAAGAGGCACCTGGCCAGCATCAAGCGGATGCGAGCTGGCAGTGGGATGAACTGGCTATGCTAATAGCACGCAGAGCGGTCCCAGCGCTTAAGTCCTGTGAAAATTTAAAAGAGACAGTCTTCCACAACGGTGTGCAAACATGAGCGTCTAGCACATATTCCGTGTTGCAAGCTCCTGATAAAGGCCAAACAACCAGAAAGAACTTGTTTATGCCTGGCAAGTGGAATGCATCTCCCATTTCCTAAAGTCATACTCAGCGGCTTTGAATCTTTTAAAATGCAAGCAAAGCCAGGACTAATTGAAATTCCAAAGGGAAAGCTGTCTTTTCTGGTCATTCTTGTATAATCTGTGAGAAGGAAGGAAATTACTGCATCAAAAGCAAACTACAAAGACAGAAAATGTCTGCTTTTAGAGTAGTGATGTTGGTTTCAGACTGGTAGCAAAATTGAAGAAGAAACACGCTAGCTAGTCAGGTAAAAGTTGTTTTTCTTTTTTTCTAATACTAGAGTGTAAGTGAAAACCAATTAAGAGTTAATTTGTCCCAGGCTGTTTACAGCAGGTAGTTGCAAACAGTCGTTCATAACTTCTGGCAGGAATGTGCTGGCGGAGAGGGGAAGCCAGGTGTCTGCCTTGCTGATGACAGCGGATAGCGAGCTGCTTGCTTTCTATTTTTAACAGATATGCTTATTTTATGCACTGTTGTAGTTAGCCATTCAACGCGACTTGAATTAGGGGGGGAACCGATGTGATTTGTTTACTGTGTTACCAGTGTCAAAGTATAACACTGTGCTATTTATAACCTGTCGTTGTTCCAGTTATAACAGAACCGAATAAAAAACTTTTTCTTTGATAGCCTTTCTTGCCATTGCTGTTACCTTTATTTTTCTCAGACTTGTCCTTACCTTAAAATTGGAAGGGGAGATAAAGCAGACAACCATGAATATT
>VZTL01037159.1:30762-52198 GCA_013400535.1 Scopus umbretta
GGGGCAGTGACTGCAAAATACTGTAACGGTAAATTTTATGGGAAGGGAAAATAACCCTATTTACATAATACAAATAAATGCAATCTAAAGGCCTATAGCACAACCAAGAATCTCCTGCCTGCAGCCTCTGAAGTCACTGGCCAATGATTGTGTGAAACTGAGAAAGGGGGGTATTGTCATTTCCCTTTTATGAGTCAGACACACCAAAGGAATAGGTTCTGATTTTCAGATAAGAGATTAATATGTTAGTGTATTAATAAGCCATGAAAGTTGTACCGACATTAACGGAGAGAGCACTCTTACCTGCTGCTGGATGCGTGCAGAACTGACTGAACAGATCTGCACTGGTATATTAAACAATTTCTGGGAATATTCATCTATATTATTTCAAAAAAACCTTAGTGCAGTCTCTGGCAGAGTTTTGGCTTATGTTGACTGGCATCATCCTGAATAATTTCCTGGTGTGTTTGAGACTTAGCACAGGCCAGGGAGCCCAGCAGATGCAGCAAAACCTGCACACAGCCACTCGCTTTCCAAGGCTGAAGTAGTTTACAAGTGTGACTTCGGGCCAACCCATTCTACTAGTTCTATGCCTGAGGACATCTCTGGGCAGGCTGAATTTATTTAGAGAAACATTGCTCCGGAGTCCTGATGGAGTTCTGCAAGTAGATGTCTGGTGAATGCCTATATATTCATCTCATCTCTGTATCACTCAACTGGGAGGAGAAGCATTACAAAAGGGCATTTTTGGGAGATGCAACTCATGCCCATCACTTCAGCATTTCAGAGCAGTTTTGACGCCAAAGCTTTTCCTCTTATTTCAGTATTTGAAACTGTGTCAGTTAAAGCACATGCACAAAACTTCTCTGCTTTTTGTTTTTTTCTAGGCATTTATTTCAAGACTGACAGTAACCTGACCAGAGTTGTCTAAACAGTATGGATTCATATGATGAACAACGTCACTTTAATTAAAGATAACTGACATACAGAGACATCGTTGAAAACAACATATAACTGTAAAAGAGTTATCAACTCTATATGGCATCACAAAACTAATGCTTCAATCAGGGGTAGCAGACTGATTTTGAATTTTCTGGTTGGATGCACATATTATCTTCACCCCAGCTGCGTGTTGGGGAAATTCTGGATGTAAACTAGCCCCTTTCCTCATTTGCTAATACACACAAAGTAAATTAAGGCATGTACCCAAAAATGAAACATAGTACAGCCAGGCTGATAGTGGCCAGTGTGGATGACAGAGTGACCAGGAGCTTTCTCTGTGCTGCAGGCAAACGCACATACAGCCATTGGGCCGCACAGAGAACCGTAAAAATAGTTTACATCTTCAGCATTTAATATCAAGTGGTGAGGCCAGAAAAGGCCAAGGAAAAGATCAGGAGATGTTCCTGCTTCTGTCAGATCAAGACAAAATGTTTCATGCATGAGTCTGGACTTCTTTATTATTTATAGCCACCAGCCAAAAAATAAGCAATTTTGAATGCAGAGTGCTTGACAACTGCTATTAGCATGCTTTACCATGCTTTTTACTCTTTCCCCCTTCTTTCCCCCTCCTTTCCCCCTCCTTTTCCCCTTCCTTGCATTTTCTTTGTTTTGTTTTCTTTTGTTTTATTTGTCTTTTTTTTGGGGGGGTGGGGGAATGCAGTCAAAGCAATCCAGGTTCTTCCTTCATCATGCCAGGAAAGCACCTGTGAATACTTGGTGACAAATGCTCAAAACTTCTGTGGTAAGAAATAAATAAAAAAGTCTTTTGCTAAGGCATTGTTTTGCTTTCTCTATCTTTCAATTTTTAACTAAATATGTGCACTCATAGGCTCCTGCTAAACTCCAGTATGGATACTATTTGAACTATTTCTGCTTTATTGTGAAGACATGACCCAAACTCTCATAACAGAAGAAGATAAGAAGATAGGAAGAAGGTGTACTGTAAATGGCTGCTGTGTTTTACTGTATTCATGGTGAAATACATGACACTGAGAGTAACTATTTTACTTCCACTCTGTCATTGTGTGCCAAAGGTTCTGACTGAAGGAAAGAATTTGCAGACATACCATGAACATAGAGGCTTAGCTGGTAAATCACTGAAGGGATCACAGTTACATTTTATAATCAAGATAAAGCATGAAACTGAGGGGAACTTTTAACTTTGTCTAAGGTCTAAGTTTCCATCTTCATTTTATCTTTCTGTCACCACTAGATACAGAGAAAACATAAGGAAACTGCATGCCCAGCTCAGCTCTGTGCCTCAAGTTATGTGAAATGATTGTGACCATCAGTCTGAAGTCTGAAAATATTCTGGATTATACATTAAACATTAATAAGCTGACAAAGTGAATATTTTAACTCATTGCAAAGATTACTATAGACAGCGTGGCTAAGCAGTGCCGGTGGTAAGCCAAATATCGTACTCCTTTCTGGTTTATTCTTGGCAATATACTTATTTCTTTCCTTATTTCTTATGCAGTAAAAAGTAAATCCATTAAAACAAAATAGAGCAATGCCAAATCATTGTGCAGTCAGTTACAAGCAGAATCCAATTCATCTTTTCAGCAACAGAAATCCACAGTAGACAGGTGTTATTTGCATGTCTTATGCTTGTGTTAAAGGAATCAAAGAAAGCTATAATAAACAACCATTTACATCTACACATGAAGAACTTAATGATGAAACCTATGTTTTCTAGTCTTGAATTTCAGATGTTTGCCAATATGTAAGATGGCATGACTTCATCAAAGACCTCGCAGCATTTCTTCCACACAATGGACTTTTCTGCTTCAAACACATGCTGTGCAGACTTGAATTAGTACTTGATGTAACAATGCTGGCAACAACAAGGGACTTTTACAAATGACATGGAGTTGCATGGTGGTTACCTGAAGTATTCAAATTTGTGTATGTGAGGTACAAACCAGGAGCTGAAAATAGGAAAGCACTTGTCTTCACCAGACATCCAAATAAATGCTAATGTAGAAGTAATTGCATGATGTACAAGACCCTACAGTAAAAGGAGAACAAGTTAAAGCTGCTTGTTACAACATCTAATTAAGAAAAACAATCTGAATCCACACACGGCTCCCTGAAAACAACTTGACCAAACAATTTTAACACCACCACCACCACCACCCACCCACCCTTATTCTAGTATTACGGACAAGTTTTAGACTACAAAATAAATTTTTCCTACAGGAGAGACATGTCATGCAAAATATCCTTTGACTTCTTATCTTAGAGGAACTGCAGGCAGAGTGTATAGGTCTGTCTCATGATACTTATCACAAAATTGCCAGGAAGCTTGAAGTATAAGATCTGAGAAGATAACCAGGACTAGATACTTTGGTTGAAACTCCTCAACAAGCCTTTACTACTGAACAGGCTAATAACAGGACAGAAGTGACTCATTCATTGCCACAGCAACCTTTACCTGGTACAAAAGAGGAGTAGTTGGATTGACATCACAAGGATTGTTTGCTTATGCATCACTTGCCTGTCATTACGCTCTCCCTCTGATGGATTATTCCATTAAGTGGGCTAGAAATAGCATTGACGTCACAAGTCACATCTGCTACTGTAATAATTTGCCTATCTACTATTTTCAGCTGAGACGGAAACCCAAAAAAAGCCTTCATGTTACACAAAGCATCACCAGTTATTTCCTTCAACTTCAAGTTCTTCTTCAAAAAGAGAGTGAAATATCATACACACAAACCATCAATAGCTTCTGTCAACTCAACGGAGAAATCAAATTCTTCAGTTGAACTGTAGGAGGAAGTTCACAGACTGCTAACCTGAAAGGAAAAGTGTAAAAAGCTTTTAGCACAGGTGTCCTACAAACTCAGAGCTCACACCGCACCATGGCATTGTCACCACCTGTACTAGTGCAGAATGGGAGGGAGCAGGCACACAAGTGAAATGTAGATGGATGACAAGGACTAAAATTTGAAACAGAACAACTGTCCAGATGCTAACCAAACAACAGAAGCAACAATATGGATTAGGCACAGTTCAAAAGTAGTATTTTCGGAGTGGTTCACTTGAAAGAATACAAAAGCCTGTCATTCAATGAAAAGAGAAAATGTTCACTGCTCTTTAAATCTCTTGAAGGGGAAGAAATTCTTATACGTGTAAGGTATATGACCATTGTAATACAGTCAGGTTGAGAAGCTTCTTACCTTGCAGTTTACCTGGGCAACATAGAATTCTTCAGGTCCAGGATGTTTTGCACAAATTCAGAGCTGATCACTGATCTACTAGCCACTGGGATTACCTAAATGAACTCTATTCTGTCCACAGTTGTCCTCAGTTGCCACGTGTCTGTTACTTGTTACTTGTTATCTGGTTAGGAATAAATCAATCAAAATAATGAAGTTCCTATCACACTCATGCTTTTATGTCACAGAAAGAACTATATTCCCCTCCATGTGTTGCAGAACTGGAGTTTAGCAGTGGAGGGCACAGTTCAAACCTGCTGTGATGGCGGAAGGCAGAAACTCTCCTACATGATCCATTTTCACTTATTTATTTATCTACCTTTCTCTCTGGTTCTCTTTAACATACTGTAGCGATCATTCTGCTTCTTTGAGAATCACTCGGTAACGCTGGGTGTACCATTCACTCATTCCTCCACCCTGTACAACCTCTGATATACCCTAGTTAATACTCCAGCTATAGGTCTACAACATATCTAAAGAATGAGAATATCGGACTTTCTTAAAATCTGAACATTTTGAATGTATTTGACACCAGATAAGTTCACCACACCTTGTGTAAATTTTTTTGTACACACACAAAGACACAAAGAAGCAAAAGAGCACTTGGTAAGGCAGGATAGCAGTGCAGGCTTGAAATTATTAGAAGTCTGCAAAACATACAGGAAAGCATACACTCATGTCCTACTTTTTCATAACAATTCTTCAGATCTTTGCATGCTATTGGGTTTCATTCTCTGCAACCGTATCCACCCTGATGAAATCCTTAGACAATATCTGCTTTGCAAGAGACAGCCATTTCTATGCTTTTTATGCTGACCTCACTGTGGCCTTATGCATAGCAATTAGGCCATGATTACAAATTGTCATTCTTTTTTGTATTTAAAACTTTCTCTTTTCTGTTTTTTTCTGTAGGATGATAGCCAGAATTAGTTTTATTGGGTTTTTTTCCTTTTTGTAAGAAACACAGCATTTTCAGGTCAGTTAATATCTCCTCATTAAATGGGAATCTGTATGGTCTTTACCTTATTGACACATTGCAGGAAATTATTCATCACAGTTGTACCTTGCTACATGGAGTCAACAAAGTGCCCTGATTTCTGAGAAGTAAAGTTACTACAGCATTGATGAAAACTAGTGTTTTAATTTGTCTCCAAGGTTGCCATCATCTAATTATAGAGCTAGTAGGAGCACACAGGAGCTTTAAGTAGTTATACAACTATCTGGAATGAACGATTTGGGTCTTGGGAGTGTAGTATTTGGAACCAACTTCCAAAGATCATTTCCACAACTGGCATTTTATGGTCTAATTCTATAAAAATTAATCGCTTAGAGTTTTGGGTTGTTTTTTTTTAAATCATCACTGCCACCTTCAGTATTCTTGTAGATGCTCAGATAGCCAAAAAACCCAATCAATCTTTACATTTTGATCCTATGTTTGGCATCACTACAAGTTTCTTTATTTTATATGTTCAATGTCACTGGCTACTAAATGCTTAACACAATTACCCCTGTAAAGTGTCCTATGTTCCGTTTAATTAGCTCCTTGCATGCAGAAATGGCTTAGAAAGACAGATGGTTTAAACCCATAACAACCTACATGGAGAAATTACAACTATATTGCTGTCTACTACTCCCGTATCAAGCCACCTATAAATGTCAGCATAATCGAAAGCTCGCTGATTATTGTGTGATCTTGACCTACTTTCCTGACTATTCTTATTTCCAGCAAATATTTGGTCTTTTGTACAATTAAATGATGAGTATAAGGATGATAAAATGTTTATCTGGAGCAAATGAATGGAAGAGCATGCACTATACTCCTGTTTGTATTTGATATATCATGCAAGCTGAAATATAAAAATAAGTACAAAGAATGCATAGTTGATGATGTTTTGATACAGAGGACTCCATTAGTACGCTATCTTCTAAGCACATTAAATTTTCCGATGCAAATAAATCAGAACATTGTAGTTTAGGAGTCTTGTTTTGTTAATTGAAGAAAGATTCATTATGCAGTTGTACTCATAAGAGTACAATAAAGTTGCAGTCCACCTAGGGTGTTTCTGAATAAGTTCCTGCCTCCACTTGAAGCACTGTTATGGATGCCAGGACTCAAAGCATTCCTGCTTGTAAAGTAGTTCTTTATTTATTAATTGGTTTTATTATCTATTTTCCAATGTTGGCATTAAAACAAATTAGTAATGAGGGTGAAATTCATGAAACCAATGTTATATCCAGAAGGAACACAATGCCTTACAGGGGATGCCTCTGCAGAAAAGCTGTTTGTTTGAATCACTTAAGTATTGGAGGAATTTCTTATTGTAAAATCATAGAATATCCCAAGATGGAAGGGACCCATAAGGATCATGGAGTCCAACACCCTGCTCCTCGCAGGACGGCCTAAAACTAAATCATATGACTGAAAGCATAGTCCCAACACTCCTTGAACTCTGACAGGCTTGGTGCCATGACCACTTCCCTGAGGAGCCTCTCCCAGTGACTGACCACCCTCTCAGTGAAGGACCTTTTCCTAATGTCCAATCTGAACTTCCTCTGACATAGCTTCATTCCATTTCCTTGTGTCCTATTGCTAGTCACCAGAAAGAGGAGATCAGCACCTCTCCCAGAGATTCCCCTGCAGCCCGTAGTGAAGACCATGGTGAGGCAGGCTGTCCCCCTGCAGCCCATAGAGGTTAATGGTGGAGCAGATATCCATGTGAAGGCAGTGGATAACCCCATGCTGGAGCCGGTGGATGAACCCAAAGGAGACTGTGACCCCATGGGAAGCTTGAGCTGGAGCAGGCTCCTGGCAGGACCTGTGGACCTGTGGAGAGAAGAGCCCAAGCTGGAGCAGGTTTGCTGGCAGAACTTGTGGCTTCATAGGGGACCCACGTGGGAACAGTTCGTGAAGAACTGCAGCCTGTGGGAAGGACCCATGCTGAAAAGGTTTGTGGAGGACTGTCTCCAGCGGGAGGGACCCCATGTTGGAGCAGAGGAACGGTGTGGCAGGAAGGAGTGGCAGAGACAACATGTGATGAACTGACTGCAACCCCCATTCCCTGTCCCCCTGCACTGCTCGGGGGAGGAGGTAGAGAATTTGGGAGTAAAGTTAAGCCCGTGAAGAAGGGAGGGGTGGGGGGAAGGTGTTTTAAGATTTGGTTTTCAGTTTCTCGTTGCTCTACTCCAATTTGATTGGTAATAAATTACATTAATTTTCCCAAGTCGAGTCTGTTTTGCCCATGATGGTAACTGCTACCTGATCTCCCTTTCCTTACCTTGACCCACAAGCTTTTGTTATATTTTCTCTCCCCTGTCCAGCTGAGGAGGGGATTGATAGAGCAGCTTTGGTAGGCACTGGGCATTCAACCCACCTGGTTGGTGGGAGTCAACCCACCACACCTTCTTATATTGAGGCACCCCAAACAGCACACAGTACTCAAGGTGGGGCTGCACCAGTGCAGCATAGAGTGGGGCAATCACCTCCCTCAAACAGCCAGCTATGCTGTGCTTGATGAACCCTAGGACACAGTTTGGTCTTTTGGCTACCAGGACACACTGTTGACTCCTATTCAACTTGCCATCAGCCCAGACACCCAGATCTCTTTCTGCAGGGCTTCTCTTGTTTGACCCACAATCCTACCCACTATAGAGTACCCTTGGCCACAAAAAAAACTCTTTATGAATATATATGGAATTCTTACATTTCTCATTTTCTATTAGTATCGGTAGAATTAGCAAAACTGAAAATAAGCTTTTTATATAGAAGAAAAAAAAAGCTTTTTCTTTTTAAAATATTATGCCATGTCTTAAATGTCAAACACTTGAATAAAAGCATGAACAGTTATGTGAAAATGAAGGAAAAGCTGGAAAACTCTTATTCTGAGTATTTCAGCATGTAGATGTGTTGGATCTTTTAAATTCATTTTGGATCGAATTTTCTCTCTACAGTTTTATTAAGATTCATCTGGACATTATTTGAGACTTGTGTGAAGGTACAAGTGAGCTATTGTACAATTTTAGGAATGGCAGTCTCTAACTGACTTTCTAAACAGACTCTTTAACGAGAGTCAACTTAGTTGCTGTGTATCCAAGCCCTAAATAGGGACTTAACATTTCTGAAGCCATTTCTCAATTACAGACTGTAAAATTTTAAGTGTTAACCATGTAATTTTGCATTAATTAAATACACTGTGAGAAAACAACAACATCTCTTGAGCTCATGCTGAACACTGAATCTTGTAACTTCCAAAGTCATATCTATTTCTTTCACAGGTACTCTGAGTGATGATAACAATATAATTTCCTAGTTCTCAATTCTACTTAAATAAATGGTGAACTCATATCTTAGTACATTCCCTGAAACACTTTTCATGAAGCTAAAAGAGCAATTAATGTTTTCCATATTGGCAACTTCAGACATGTGTGCTTCCAGCAACTTAAAGATATGGTCTGTAAATAAAGCATGCATTTAATAGGGGCAAAGTAGGCAGAGACACAGAAGCTCTCTTGCTTTCTAGCATTAAAGGGATATTTAGCGTTTTAGCAATAAGATAAGGTTCAGCTGAGAAATAACTGAAATGCACTGCAAACTGACCTTTCTCCTTTATACAGGAAATTTTGTTCATGGAGGGGTTTTGTGCCACTGCAAATACAGAATGCTGAAACAATTGGCACATTAAAGCGCACACAGTTCGGCAAAAAGCAATTCTTTGTGAAGAAGAAAACCTATATATCATTTAAAGATTTCTTTGTTTCAAATATTTTTTTTTGTCTCTGTTTGTTACCTCTTTCTTTGGATGGAAATAAGGGTTCCAAGTTTCTATAAATAGATATTTAAAAGGAAAATAGTCTATAGCCTTTAAAATAAATTTCAAAACACCAACCTGCATCAATAACTTAGCAATGTTATACTCAACAAGAAAACTCTTTTTTGCTCCACACAGAAAATCTGAAAACTTGACATTTCTCTCCAGGTTCTTTCATGTTGAGAAACGAAAGTGAAAACAAGCAAGCAAACAATCAAACAAGCAAACACACAAGTATTTTCCCATAAAATCCTCGTTTTCAATAACTAAAAAGGTCACAAAACTTGTGGGAAACCCTCAGTCTGATCCCATTCAATGCTTCACTTCTTGGCCATTGAAAATTTACTTTTCACTTGTTCATTGTTCTACCCAGCATTATACTCTTTAATCACCTTCACATCCTACTTATTTTTCATTATAAAACACATCTTTATTGATGCTAACTAATATTTTGTTAGGAAATTAATATAAATAGTAGCAAGTATACTTTATTGGTTTGTGGCCTCATGAAATACTGAGGTTACAGCTATTCTGAGATTACTAATTAAGTCCACAACTGAGATGTCTACTAATTAACTTGCTAAATATATTGAGCCACATTCATTTCTCAGACACCTCTATTGATTAGAATATCTAGCAGACATGAATTTTCTCCACTGATTCAGCTTTATATCTGGAATAAAGAATACTACTGGCATGGATGATTCACTTGATTTCATTGGTAACATCCAAGTAACATCTACTATATCTGTGTGGGAATTCATTTACAACTGGTCCCAGGGAAAGATGTTTATACACCACAAGTCTTAAAAAGACAATGTGTTAAAGTGAGTGATTTTTTATCAATTGATCAGTGAAGTGCAGAGAAAATATAGATGTAACTTCCAAATTTCTTATCCACCTAACAAAAGGTGAATCCTATGGCAGGAGATGACATTCTTGGGTATGCCTCAAAGGACACTAATGAGGCATATTCACGTTCAGGGGACACACTTCAGGAGACAGTTCTTCTACCCATCAGTATTCACCAACATGCCAACACGGAGCCATCAAAGTTAAAAAAATTAGAAGATCACAAAGTATCTAAAGAAAAAAAGAAAAAAAAAACCACCTTTGATCATAATTTTAAAAGTATTTCCAAATTTAAAAAAAAGATAGCAAATATTTATTTTCCTAATTTGTGACAGAAGGAGTTTAGGTATGGATTTTCATGTGAGTGTATATCTGTTTTAAACAATTCCTTTCACTGAAGAGCTCATTTTCACCATTTTTCCTGGGAAGGGTAGGGGGAACATGGAAGGAAATGGATGAAGATAACATCCTATATCCTTTCTTTTCCCATATTTTCTGGAGAAAAAGACACAAGCCTTCCAAACGAAATGTAAATATAACTTTTTTTCTTCCACTTCTTACCTGTTGACTGCAGTGGTGTGTGAGGGTGTGTGAGAGAGAGAGAGAGCAAGAGACTTGTTTTATCATACACTCTCTGGACCCTTTTTTGCAATACATTGATTATTAAAGCCAGTAAAAAAATATGTTTTCACACAGACTTTTCTAATATTACTTCTATTTTATTAAATTTACTTTAGTTCTCCTTTATTTTTTAAACAAACCCAGTCACAATAATGAGTTTATCATTAGTTAAGTCTTACGTTATGATGCAATAATTTTCCTTTCTATTCTCATTTTCACTCTTTCATAATATAAGAAATAGAAGAGAATTCCACATAATTTTAATTTCATTAGGCTCTAAGATCTGTATGGGTGGAACTTAGTGAGGTGGCAAGGGAAAAAAAAATCACAGTTGTTTTCAGCAAGAAAATAGCTATATTAAAATATATAGGAAAAATAAAAAGAAACTTTTTCTTTATGAGAGCATTTTTAAAGTATTATAGATGGTAAAGGAAAATATGAGACAGAAGAAAAACAGATCAAAGCCAAATAAATAAATACATTTTTCTTCCCAAAGGGATATTATTTCTGTCCATATGAACCTCTAACATTTCTAGTTAGCTATATTTTATTTTCTGAAGATGTATATTCCTCCAGATTAAACAGGGAGCTCACAAGGACGGTGTTACTTGTCACACAATATTGCCATTAGGAATTCTTTGCTCACTAATATTCCTCCTTGATGAGCAAATTTTTGAACCATTAATGTAACAGATACCTCAGGCTCCTTTGCTGGTGTTTCAGGCAAAGACAGCCAAGTAATATTTAATAGTTTTCTGCTGAATATCTGTTCAGCTGGAACTGAAAGAAAAAGCACTATCACTGCCAATTCCACAATCACCTGTATTCAGTGTCAGAGAGTTTTGCAGTAAGGTATCCCAAAATGCATGGAGTAATATTTTTGTTAGAATTCACAAAAGAAGCTATAGATATTCTATATCCTAGTGAGTTTGAAATTAGTACAGTGACAACCCATACCATGCAGAGAAATTCGGGAAAAATCCTTAGTTTCTGGGAACCTTCTGAGACTAATGTGAGTGAACCAATAGTCGCAGGAATTAAACAATTTATGTGGCCAGCTGTGAATGTTCGCTTGCATTTCTCTGAGGTTTCCAGAGTACCTTCGCATGCTCATTTAAATTAAATCTGTCCTACATTCATATCCTTTTTTATAATGAATTGCAAAATGATAGACTCAAGCTTCAGTTGCTTGCTTTCGTAGATTCCCTGTGTCACTTTGGGGAAGCCTCATTTCTCTACTTGTAAACTAAAGACATTATTTGTTAGTCCCCTTCTTTAACTTTTCTCATTGTTTTGGAATGGAGGTTTCACTTAGGGCTTTGAAAACTTTTCATACATTAGGGACCCTGTGTCAGTCTAAGTACTGCTATAATAGAAACAACATGGTGCCTTTCTTGATCCTCACGTTTGATTTCATTTCAGGGTTGGGGGGGTGAGTGTTATATTTCTGTTCCATTTCTGAACTGCTTTATAAAAATCTGCATTACATTTGCCCATAATTTTCTGTTTCATCCAGTCATTCCTGTTCCAAGGGCCATAAACATAACACAACACCCTGGAGAACCCTTTTGTATATTTTTAATGTTTTAGTCTCCATGGGTATAAACCAGCTTGCTGGTGTTATCATACTGTCTTTTGATTGAAGCAGAGACTAATTAAGTTAGTTATATAATTATTATTCTAAAGACTCTCCTTGTATGCCTCATCTGTCTTTATGTTGCTGAAAAAGACATTTTTTTGTCTACATTTTTGCTGCCTGAGCAAATATAAATGTGCTCTTTAGGTCAGTTAACACTGAACACAATTTTTCTCAGTTAATGAGTGTAGAAAAAGAAAGAAAAAAATACTCATGCCAGAACCTACCTATATATACATATCTTGTAGCCCACTCAATAAGCCATGTGAATTTCTTAGGGTCTCTTTCATTAACCTGAATAAAACCATTAAGATCTATACAGAGATCTCTATAGAGAGATTTGTATTCTCTCACTGCAAACTGTCCTGCAAGTTCAGTGCAAGTTAATATAAGTTCAGAGGCAAAGGCTGGATTCTGCTGAGTTTACTTATGTTCCATATGAAACAGACTCTTCTCCACCATCTTTAGATACCACTAAGCCATCTAGTCTAACCTGATTGTTCAAAGAACCTCTTTAGACTTTGAAACAAGAGAGAAAAGATGAGTAATGGTGCTTATGTGTGTAGCTTGTTTAAGAAACTAAATCAAATAAACCAGTGGAGATGGACAGTCTTAAGGAAAATAAATCCACTTTATGAATTAAATACCACCTTTTTTGGAGCTAAGCATTGGGTCTTTCTTCTCTGTCAATATGGACTCTTTAACATACACTGCAATAGAACAAATGCCTACAGTTTGATTTGCTATCTCAAAAGATTTCAACAGTTCTTTCAGAGTGCAGGAAACTTCTGGGGATTCCTTTGGGGATCATTTTCTGGCAACTTGTGGTGGTTTGCTGCTGCTGACAAAGGTTGAATTCCGAAGGCTTCTGTAGGCCTTTGTTTCTGCCAGTTTTAACAATCAGCTTTTGTTGGCTGTTTGAAGTGTCTACACTTTTTGTCTTCAACCGACTGAAGATCAGGAAGTGCAAGCAGCTATTCATCTGTGCTTGAAGAGTGGCTCTATAACTGGAGGACAAGAATGATCTCACAGAAATGCACCAGTGTTGTGGTTTCCCCCCCTGTCAGCAACCAAGCACCACACAGCCGCTTGCTCACCCTCCTCCCTCGATGGGATGGGGGAAAGAATTGAAAGGGTGAGAGTAAAAAAACTCATGGGTTGAGATAAGAACAGTTTAATAATTGAAATAAAATAATAACAATAATAATAGTAATAAAAATTGTAATGAAAAAGAGAACAGAGAGAGAGAAAGAAACAAAACACAGGGAGGAAAAAAATAAACCAAGTGATGCAACTGCTGACCACCCGCTGACCGATGCCCAGCCCGTCCCCGAGCAGCGATTGCTGCCCCCTGGCCAACTCCCCCAGTTTCTATACTGAGCGTGATGCCGTATGGTATGGAATAACCCTGTGGGCAGGTTGGGTCAGCTGTCCTGGCTGTGCCCCCTCCCAGCTCCTTGTGCCCCTGGCAGAGCATGGGAAGATGAGAAAAAAAAAAAGTCCCTGACTGGTGTAAGCACTGCTGAGCAACAGCTAAAACATCAGTGTGTTATCAGCATTATTCTCATATGAAATCCAAAACACAATGCTATGCCCGCTACTCGGAAGAAAATTAATTCTATCCCAGCTAAAACCAGGACAACCAGTGGTTGCAACAATAGGACAAGAGGGGCCAGGACCTTTGCTTAAGCCTGTGCAATGAGGGTGGTGGTCCACCACTATGCAGTGACTGGCACCAGCTGGAACAACTACCGTGGCACATCAGAGGCCTCTTCCAAGAGAGCTTCTGAGGGAGAACATTGCCATGTAGATTGTAGGGAGTGCCCGGTGCTCCTCCCTCAACTTAGAAATGGTGGTGGTCTCAGCTGTGGGAGGTATGCTTTGGCTAAGGTGCTGAGCTGCCAGGTAAAAAGTGATCAGAAGTGGCAAGTGGACTGTACGCCATCAGGAAGGGTCAAATGGAGATCAACAAGGACTTTGCAGAGACCATAAAGAGCCAGAATTCCAAGCCAGTGTTTAATGCAAAGGAAGTTAAATATTGCAGCAGGGCCCCAGAGAGGCTGTGGGCTCTCCATCATTGAAAACATTAAAAATTTGATTGTTCAAGGCCCTGAGCAATCAATTTTACTCACACCTGCTTTGTGCATGTGGTTGCACCAGATGACCTATCTTTGTCTGTTCAAATCTATAGGCTTTCACGAACCCTGTTCAATTTGTAGTGTTTTCATTTTGGAATCAAAGGGGAAGCCATCCACAGACAAAACTAAAAGTCTTGGACTGATGCCAATCAGGCTCAATCTGTTGCTTTTTTTTTAATTAAAAATAATAATTTTTTTCAGTTTGTCTTTGTTTTCTCACCCCAAGATCTTTGATCGAACAAATTTTCTGTGCATGTGTGCTTAGAGATAGCAAACCAATCTCATTCCTGAGATCCCTTGGAAAAACTAGATCTGATCTTTTATAGATGTGCATTCATGTTTGAAGGCTTTTCAAGCGATTGAACACAAACTGGCATGATGAGAAATCAGAGGAAACCACTATTCTCCTGTCAGTGTCCTGATAAAGTAAAAATTAAATCCCTAATGGTTGCTCCCTGTACAGTATCAGCCTATCAACTAGATTCAGTTACAGTTGGTATGAGTTGTACTGGGAATGGATGTATGAAAGCCTGAAGTGATCAAACAGAATGGTGATGAGAGCTCTAGAGGTCTTTAGGGAAAACATGTAAAGAGCTGTAAATCACTCCATAAGATGCACGAAAAATATTTAATAAGGGATGGGCACTATTTAATGTAAGAGGGAGGGCAGAATTCCTACAGTCATAACTTCGTGACTTCTACAAGGATTCTCCTGAACCCTGCAAGAGACATCAGACACACAACTGCAAAAGTTTGTGACTGGGAAATGATAACTGAACTTGGCTACTTCTACTCACAGTCAGATATTACCTTTGATGTTCTTTCATCATGCTTCATTGGGAATATCTGCATCACACAGAGAAAAAAACATTTAAAAAATTTTAGTAGATACCTTATTGTAATTCTTTTACATAATTTTAAATTATTCATTAGAAAATTCCAAATTCTGGTTGTTTCTTATAACCCCTTCCCCCCTTCACTTGATAATATCCAACTGCAACAAGAGATTGTGATGGTTAACATTCACAATTAAACAACTTAGCAGAGATAACCTGAATGAATTAGGGGCCAAAACAGTATTTGGTTTTAGAACAGACAGCAAGACAAGCTGACAACACCCAAAATTAAGAAAAAGCTCTTGACAAACTATTAACATACAATGCATTGTGAAAACTCACACTACAGCTCTCTTAATTACAAGAGTATGTTGTTCTCTATAAGTTATACACTTAATTCATAGGAAAGAAATTCACTTTGACTCGTGAATTTGGCTGCAACAAAGTTTGTATGTGGGAGCATCCATAGAAAGTAAAATACTGCTTTAAAAAATCAAAACATTTGAGGAGGTAAGTCACTCTGTATACCCATTGTGTATCTTGGATAAGCACATTTGGAACTGGGGTAAGGCAAATACCTACCTGAACTTGTATGAATGCTAAGAAAAAAAGTTTCATATAGCTTAATTAGAAAATATTACATAGAATCACTACCTTATCAAATATATCCAGCCTTTTTACAACTGAGTGCATGTGGAATTCTTTAGAACAGATTTAATCTCTCTGTAGACCCTGATGTTTTCACAGGGCATAAATGGGCTACTATTTCAAGTGCAAATGTCTATATTTGAAAAGTAACTTTGATGGTTTCAGTTTAAATCACATTAACTGCTTAGATTTTGGGTTCTCAATGCGCATCACATTTTTTGATTAAAAAAGTCAAGCCATCAAAATAAAAATGATAAAGGATCAGAAATTACTGTGCTTCATTTTAGGTAATATTTCTGAAGCAATAATAAAACACTTTACCAATCAACCAGTTAATGACCAATGTGAGTTGTTATAAGGCATTGGGTGAAGCCGGCAGAGCCTAATTTATCTAGCTGGCCATTAACTCATCAATAAAAGGGTTACTAGTCAAGAGTGTAAAAATTGTTCATATAAATCTCAGTTATGTTACTATTAAAATACTAAATTAGTTTTCTAAAATAATTTACTTTATCATTATCACAGTGTAATACCTGTAATTTATCACCAACCCTTTATTTCAGTCACTATTGGCCCAATAAACAAAAAACTGACCTGATTGCAACCTTAAATGGGGAAGATAATTTTATAATTAAGGATTTGCCTTAACCATATACCCTACATAGCTATTAGCATAAAGAAGTTCAGGACACAGATTTTCATCTACTAGGATGCAGAAGTCAGAAATAGCATACTTGTTACTTTGTACAGTATAGAGTCTTCCTAGTAGACATATTTTTGTTACACGTGGGTATCTCAAAAGTCAGTCCTAGAGGTCCATCTAGGGATACTAAAGTGACGCTGTCAATCCTTTTTGGGGAATATGTTACCTATATTTAGCTGTAACAGCTATTTTCAAGTGGTAACCATGTATTTTGAGATGATGATCCAAAGTTACACAGCTTGGAACAAGATTTATTTTTTAATAGAACAATGACAGTAATAGCAGGCAGAAGTAATCACATATATGGCTGTGTGTCCATTGTTTCTCTGGTAGTTTTGGCCTTGATCTGAAACTCAAAATTATGTGTTTAGCTAAATATTACCACGGTTCAAACAAGAACTTATTCAGTCAAAGGAAGTCAGATCAAATCAGTGCAAGAGTTGCTGTCTGTTAGTCATGAAACCATGCAACAGCAGAAATACTGTTCATCTGGAAATCAGTTCAAGCTACACCTTTGCCAAGTGATGATAAATAGGTATTATCATAAACCAATTGCCAGTAAAGATCTTTTTTTCTTCTTTCTCCATATCTTATTGTAGAAGACATACACCTCTTCACTTAATTTTCCTTTTGCTGAAATGGGAGTCTGAAATAAATGGTGTGAGATTTCTATAATATTTAGGTAATGAATATGAATTAAAGCATGGTGGGGGGAGAAAGTCTTCAGGCAATTTTAAATGTATCCCAAAATGTGGCTAGTATATCCATTCCAAATGGACTTAATAAGCACTCAAACACCGTGAAGACTTTAATTAAGAAACAAGTATTAAAAAAAAAAAAAATCAGCTAATTTCCTAATTAAATCAACATGCACTTGTAAATGGGTTGCCAGTAATTTTGTTGCTGGTGTCATTGTGTCTTTTAGGTGTAATGCATAATTTTTAATAGGCAATTACTTGATTCTTCATAACCTAGACATGGTCTTGAATGGTTAATTCAGTAATGCTGTAAAAGTCGTGCACATTGTCCTTTGATGAAAAATTATGACAAAAACAGTACATTAGATCAGAATGTTTCAGAAAATCTGAGCAATTACAAGTTGGTGTAAATCCGCAACACTATCAGTGGACTCAGTGACACATTTCATACCTGCACTGCTAGAACAGAGCTGAAAATCTTTTAGATCCTGTTTGATCCTCTAAAATATATTACCTGAACATTTCTGTGCATATTCTCAAAAGAATACCTCTTTTGCAGAACAAGGAAAATTAAAAAAAAAAATCATTAACTAATCAGCTTGGCTAAAGCAGCACAATAGAAAAAAAAATGGAACCCTAGTTTCTCAGACATCTGCTTCATGCAACAGACTGTATTTTTACTGAGGAATCACTCTGCCCTTTAATACACTTAAAAGGAGACTCGTCCAAATAATCGACTTATCGAGTCCTTTGTCAACGTACAATGCGAAGCAACTGAGTTGACCAATAGGCAAGTTCTCTGTAAATGAGGTTTGCTGATATGGAGAGCTTCAACCCAGACTGGAGATAAAACAAGGCTTGTGGTACTACGTTTGTTCAGATTCATGCAAGTTGCTGATGAGGAATGGCCTGTCCTGACTTTTTGAACTGTTGTATACTTTCTCCCACGGAATCCCTTCCTTTTGGTAGGATCACAATAGCATACTGTTGAAAATTTGTCATTCTTTTCCTTTTACTCCCCTCAAATATACAGAAGTTTTATCAGAACCAGAGACATTTTGTAAATTGATAGACTATATTAGTCTAGGCAGAGACATACTGAAAAATCTAGATTGCTCCTAGCATGTCCATTAGCTCTAAAACTGAGTATCACTACAGAGTAGAGTTACTCCGTGTTTCTAGATTAGACATATACCGGAAGACAGCAGTATAAAAAGATTTGGTCCTAAAAAATTTTAGGAGTTTCAAGAAACATCAGAGCTCTGACTATTTCTTTTTCTCCTTTTTTCCCCTTCATTCTCTCTTGTATAACAAGAGATGTATAACATCTCTTCTTCACCCTTCTGCAGGCTATTGATGTCGAAGTTTTCTCAGCTCTCATCACCTAAAAGAGGCTTCACTGAGCATGCTGCCTCATTGACTTCCTTTTTTCTCCTCATCTCATTTTGAAACCTATTGACTGTTTCTTAATTTCTCTCTCCATAAGTTATTGCATTTATGACCTGATGTCTTAATTTATTCCCCATATAACATCTACACACTACTGCTTTCTGTGATTTATGGCATATGTGGTCTTCTACCGTTTAACTCCATAAAGCTACTTTGAACTAAAGTTCCATGAAAGAAGATATACTCCCACGCGACTAATGAAGTCAGCACACACTACTGACTCCTCAGCATCTTGAAAATATACACACATGTTTACAGGCATAGTCAGAAATAGAATCTTTAAAACATTTTCATTGAAGTTTGTGACACTGTTGCAATGCTACTGACATCTCTGCTTATTCTGAAAATGAGCAAAACTCCCAAAAAAAGTTATCGAACTTCTCCAGACTACTGCAAAGAAAATAAGAATTAGGAAACTTAATTCTACTTCTTTGATCTGGAATTTTGGGGTTCCAGAACACCCCTGAACCTGTCAGTCTTGCACTGTAACAAGTGTATAGGAAATACAAACAACTGAAAGATTTAGAAAACACCTTGATTAAGGAGGAGGATTTGTAAATTCAAAGCAGTCTCTTTGGTCTACATCTTTAGATCCTGCAGAGTGTAAAACATTCTCTTTCCTCACTTTGACACTGATGAAAAGTAAGGTTGTTCATTAACTTATAGAACAGGGTCCCAGAAGCACTATCACTATTTGTTATTATTGTTCATTCCTCCTTCTCCCCTGCACACACTCCTTCAATTTATGCAGCTAAAAATAACAACAGCAGAGCAGTGATTTATTTTTTACTTCTTCTAATGTACACCTGCTTGTAGTTCATCAGCTGCCATTCGCTCAGCAAAAATGTAATTACGATGTTCTAATTTATATGTCAAAAAGGTGCACTACTCCATTTGGAAGGATGGGAGCTGGGGGAAAGAAAGTGTGATGTTTGCATAGTAGAGATGCGTAACTTTTTGAAAAGTTAAAAACACATGAAGACAGGAACTGCATAAATGAAGGCAGCATTGTATAATACTTGTGTCTCTGTACAGGTCTTCTAGGCAAAATCTACATATGTATATAGGGGTCCTAAAAACCCAATCAATCACCTAGTGTTTATGAAAACATCTATAAAGGTTAGGTAGTTAACTCAAAAAATCATTGGAGTTTTGCTACCGACTCCAGTCACACCATCCACACGCTCCAAACTGCATTTTCATGTAAGTCAGTAAATTGAAATTGTGGCCTTTTGCCTGTAAGGGTTCTGAGATAGCTTGAAGTTTTTCTAGGAAAATAAGTCTTCTGCAATCCTATTGCCTGTGTGTGATTACTTGCTTACATGTGCAGCCTCGAAATTTCCTGAAACTACTTTTGCCAAGTGCAATCATATTTGCTAGGAAATGGAAATTCCAAAGATAGAATGTTGTCCACGCTTTATGGAATGCACTTGAGTAGTAGCTGCAATACAAGCTTGACCCTTTTTCATATGAGAGAATCCTTGGAAAAGTTATATTCTCACTCCAAAACAAGGAAAGAACCTTGTTAGATCTTCAAGAGTTCACTTGCAATGTCTGGGTAAACCGGCGTCACGACTACGCTGGTTTTACATGCCTTTTATCTTCTTACTCACTGTCGTGTCCTAGAATTCGATTGCCCTATAGATGTAGAAATGAGCTGCCAACTCAGAAAGAAGTATTGCATGACAAATGCATCTATATTTACAGTTTAACATACAACATAGATTCTTTCCAGGTGTACAACCATCTTTGAGATCACACTCGTGCTCTAGAGCACAATTGTGCGCACTGCTGCTATGCCCATCTTTTTGGGCCCAATTGTATCAAACCTGTCGGTTCCTCATGGTGGTATCATACAATGTGGAGTAGATCATAGTAATGCTGAGGTTTTCCAGCACTGTCTGGGAGCATATGTACAAGTGTAGGACACTGGAAATGTATACGGGTCCTTCCTTTCCAACAAATTTCTCAAAATTTACCAAAGGCCTTGGGTGTAACTATGCTTATGCTGCTGCCTTTGGGTTTTTTTTTGTTTTCTTTGTCTTCTTTTAACTATTGCAGATCATAGTGTGTATCTTTTGCAAAAGTTTTCTCTGGAAATTTAGAAATTCTTTCAACACTCTGAATACCATAAATCCTTTTATTTAATTTTTCAGTTGATTTTGTTTGACTTTGCACAGTCGTGATCAAAAAATATAGGTATCTTGGATGCACCACCTAAACAATCTCAAACACAGCCTTGTTTGCTAACTTGTAGGGGAAGAGCAACTTAGAGCAACTCTCTGGCCATATGCCAACATTGCCAGGAAGATGATTATAGCAGGTCATGAAAGGTATGGGGACCAGTGCTGCATCAGATTTAAGAAGATGAAGACTATGCCCCTGAAGACAGAGAATGGAAATGGATCTTCAGCAGGACATAGGAATTACATCCCTGTGACAGATTTGGAGGAGATTTTTGACTTGGAAGGCAAAATGGAGGTATTCTTCTCAACTTTCCTGAAAAGGTTTTCAAAGAACCTGAAAATTCTTTGGCCCCTGGCACCTCTTTGACTTCTCTAGATCATCGGATGACAGTGGAGTAGCTTAAGAGGGACTATTTACAGTAGAGGCATGCTCTGTGGCTGGTCACTATCCTGTTGTCCCAAATACGGTTTGTTTACCCTGTGTGCAATAAGCCAATCTTCACACACTGAGATGAGATATTGCTTTATTTCATTTCTGCGCAGAGATGGGTGCTAGGTGGTAATTCCGCAAAGCTAGCACTCCTGCCAAAGTCTTCTCTAACTTTTGTACATTACAGTTAACATACCACACCTATCTA
>VZTL01037162.1:0-28390 GCA_013400535.1 Scopus umbretta
GAGGGAGGGAGAGAGGGAGGAACGCAGGAGTAGGAGGAATTGGTAACTCAATTTTGTTTACTGTCTGGCAGCCACTATGGTGGCTTAGACTTTTACAGTCATAGAAGTGGTGGTTGGAAGGGATCTCTGGGGTCCACCCAGTC
Source organism: Scopus umbretta (assembly GCA_013400535.1). Lineage (NCBI taxonomy): Eukaryota > Metazoa > Chordata > Aves > Pelecaniformes > Scopidae > Scopus > Scopus umbretta. The sequence continues at coordinate 144 of VZTL01037162.1, forward strand.
CAGCCTTCCACTGGGAACAGGATGGTGACCTGTGGTATTTCAGGTCAGTCATGGCTTTGCCTAACCTGCACTTGAAAGCCTTCAAGGATGGAGACTCGACAGCTTTTCCGGGCAGTATGTTCCTGTGCAGCACCACCCATGCACAATCACATGCATTGAGTCACAACTCCAGTGACTCGATTTGTGGCCTTTGCTCCTTGTTTTACCGTTCACTAAACCGTTCACTACCGTTCAGAATTCAGCTCAATCATCTTTGCCACTCCCCTTCAGGTAGCTGTAGATTGTTATTGGATCTCCTCCTATTTTCTTCTCTGCCAGCCTAATCAAAACCAACTTCTTCAACATGTCTTCACAAGTCATATTCTGTAGGCCACTTACCATCTCATCAGCCCTCTGCATGCCCCTGTCTTGTTTCTTGATATCCTTCTTGAACTGGGGAACCCAAAAGAGGACATGTTATCCCAGACATGGACTCACTAGCACTGAATATGGAGGGATAATAATTTCTATTCATCTGCTGTTCATGCTCCCGTCCCAATGTACCTCTGTCTAAGGTTCACTTTTTCACAATGAAATCACCCTGTTGGCTCGTATTCAACTTGGTGTCCACTGTGACAGCCACAAGCTTTTCCGCCGGGCTACTGCTCTGGCAACCCACACTGGTGCCTGGCACTATTCAACCCTACGTGCACAACTTTGCAGTCCTTTGTTAAACTTTGTGAGGTTTCTGTTGACCCAATTTTTAAGTTTCTCAAAGGCCTCTCAACTGAAGCTCCATTGTTTGGTTTGAGAACCACCCCTTCTAAGTTAGTATTGCCTGAATATCTGCTTCAGGTGCATCCTGTGTCATCATCCAAGTTACAATGAAGTTAATGAACAATACTGGCCCCAGTATTGACCCCAGAGTGTTCTGCTTGCACTGGCCACCAGCTAAACATCAGCCCATTGATTACTACCCTTCAAGCCCAGCAATCCATCCAGTTTCAACCCATCTAGCAGTTCATTCATCCAGACTGCACTCCTCAGCTTTTTCCTCACCTTGGGCTTTAACCACTTGTTTAATCCCCATTGCTCAAAATGGCAGCTGTGCTGGAGAGCTTACAGACTGTTCAGCCCTCTGAAAGTGTGTATTGATGAAAATACAAAGTGCTGATTTAGCTTCCCAGCACTTTTCCTCTACCGTTGCTGCAGTGCTGATTACTCTCTTCCCTTAAGCTCCCATTAAGTCGCCACCCTCCTTCCCATGAAATGGCAGTACTGCAGTGATTGATAAGGAAATAAAGATTTGAAATAACAGTTTGGTTGCTGCAGCATCAGCAGAACACAGAACAGAAAAAGCATCTTGCTCCCAGTTTTGTTCAATCCTTGAACTTTTAACCAGTGCAAGCTATCACCAAATAACCTGGCCAATTCTTGCTATACAGTTATTGTTAAAAAGAAAGATAATTTATGGTATTTAAATATTTTGCCTCCTCTTTCTTTCAGTAACCTCTTTGGGTTACTGAAGAATTCTGTATATTTGGAAGGTCCTGTGTTAAAAAGGAAAAAAAGGAAGACAAGCCAAACAATATCTTAGTTTGGCATAGAGATTGCACAGTGGTATAGCTTTCTTATGACACCCTAAAAGCTTGTGGTTCCTCTTCCTTTTGGCAACTCCAGACTGCCAGACAGAAATAATGCATATTTTCTCATTTCCTCACTGCCCTTCTGAAAGAGAATCCTTGATGTCTTTGGTGGATTTACCACAAAACAACATCCTCAAAGAATACCCTGAGCAAATATGAACATTTTCAGCGACTCCCTTGTCTCCTCCCATGATAGCTGCAGAGTCTTACCCAAATGGGAAAGAATGAACTAACTTGCTATCTTCAAGTTCACCCAGGACTGAGGATAGACCATGGGAATGGAATTCAAAAGCGGAAGAAAAAGCAACATTTTTATTATTGCTGGCATGGAGATGTCCATTTGGACAATAACTGTTTGTCTTTTCTCTTTCTTCCCTCTGTAAGAGCTGATGCATTATAGCAGCCACAGATATGGGAGGGACCAGGATGTCCAGTTTTCTGAGATCCTTCAGAGACATCACGTCCAAAAAACTATTATGTGTATCCTGTGAGAAATGTGAAAGTTTCCTAAAGTGTATTAATGAAAGAACAAAAGGATGGTCCTCAGCAGATGGGGATGCTGAAGAGGTTAACAATCCTGCCTCAGAGTGGCGTGGCTATTTCACAGATGTTTTGTCAAGATTCACACCTTGACAAGGTTCTTCCTGCCACAGGAAAGGGGTGTGCAGCAAGAATGAAGAGGGAAAGTGAGTGGGAAAAGGACAATGAGCTAAAGAAGAAGCCTAGAGAGCTGGCAGGGGACACTGAATGGGTAGAAGTGTGTACAGTGGCTTCTGCTTCTGCTTCTGAGCTGAACTGCTGCCACCCACATGCTTTTCAGTCCTTCAGGGGCACCAGCAGGAGCAAACCTGGGTTTCCAGGTTGCAGATGAAGAAGCCAATGGGAAAATGGATGTTCTGCAACTCTTTATTTCCCTGCCTCAGAGAGTCACAGCACACGAGAAATGTCACTTGCTCACAAAACAAAGGAAGATGTGAGAAAACAGTCCTTTTTTGCAGCATTACTTAATTTTGGCCTTATACCTTAGCAATCCAAGTTGAATATTGAGAAGGTAAAATAAACTATCTTATCAAGAAAATCCTATTAGTCATAAGTGCTATTGTAACACTAACGCGTTTTGCACGTGCTGATATCTTGCTTTTCTGGTTTAAAATGTGTGAGCACAAGGGCGTGGTTGTAGCTGGTTAAACATCAGAAATACTGTACTAAGAGAAGGAACTCGGGGGCCCTCCAATATGCAAAAATATTGCATTTTTTGATAAACAGTTAATGAAATATCATAGCTTTTATGAAATACTAACATCAACATTTTAATAGCTTGATGTGTATAAAATCCCAAAGCAATATGTTTTCAGAAACGGTGCTTTTTAAACACAAGAACTGCAATAATATTATGATCCATGAGAACAGAGCAAGTAAACAATGATTAGAGACAGGAGGAGGGACATACTCTGTCCTCCGCTGCAATGGAAGTTGTAAATATTTTAGCCAAGTTACGGTAGGTGACTTACTCAGTTTGCAGTTAAATTGCATTGTGCAATTAGTGGGTCAAATCTTATAAGGTCATCTGCATCAGTACTTGGACCAGATATTCTCAGGTTGCAGCAGGCTGCCAGGGTGTCCTCACTGTTCCTGGACTTGGCTGCTGCTGTGCTCTCCGAAGCTGCACGGGCCGTTTTGGAGGGCTGGAGTGTGACTGGTCTGCATTAGGCCAACAAAACCCAGAGATCCTGTAACGGAGACCGCTGTGAGAGTTCAGCAAGATGTATTTGTGCAAAAGCTGACATTACATGTCCAAGATAGAGTCATTCCTTCCTTCTCAGTAACTGTTCTGATGTCACTTTTTTGTTTTATTGGGTTTTTTTTCTATCTCTGCCCATGTAGCACTTGTATTTTCAGCAGCCACAGTTTTCCCTAAACAGAGATAGGGAAAAGAAATGTAATTGTTGGACCGTCATTTTTCAATCTTTATTAAACTGCCTCAAGATCTTTAGAAAATTTAAATAAATACAATCAGGAGTGTATAAATAAAAAAAACACAGACATACTTTATGCTTCTTTTATTTGTTAGCATTTTGTAAACTTCAAAACAAAGTTCAAACATTTATATTAAGGCTTGGGTTATGTTTCCTTGTTAAGTTTTCATTCTTGAGCAGTAAACAGAGGGCTTCCTTTGAAATCCATACGAGCACAAACTAAACAGTTGTTGCTTGTGCTTAGTTTGTCCATATCTCAGTACCTGAAGAACTATTTGCAACTTTTCAAAGTCAATTAAACTTTCAGTGCTACAGTGTCGCTATGCCAGTCTACATATGAATGCCTCCCAGAACCTTTCTTCTTACCCTTTCTGCGGTACATGTCTCTGGTGAGCTCTAAGTGAAGTCAACATTTCAACCTTTGATTATATGCCATCCATGGTAGTCCCACAGGTACTGGGCATCCTGCACCCACTTTCCAAAAGACACCACGTGCATCAGAAACTTGGTCTTGTTCAGTAGTCTCTAAAGCTAGACCGAGTGTCTCATGCTTTTGAGAGCTGGAGCAGTTCCCACATGCTGTGTGGAGCACACAGATCACTATCGCTTGTTTTCTTACCACATGACAAACTGCAAACCAAGAGGATCAAGAGTCTGTAGGACTACAAATGATAGATCATTCTGAGTGAATATCATGGTCTGGATTGTGAGGGGTTTTATATGAATAGGGAACATCCACAAATTCTGAGCGGTTACTGTGCAATTGTCTTTGAGGAGGTAAAGACTTCTCTGAGCTTCTGGATAGAGGGTGATCTGTTGGGTGGAAGGCCTGCATTCATGCTCTGATTTCTAAGCAAGCAGTGAAAACCATGCAGTAGCTGTAAGAACGGTTCCCATTCAGTACAGAACAGAACAGAAAATACAATATAGGTCATTTTGTTTCATTGTCAAATTAGTAACTGTTTTTTCAATATTGCCATTCCTGTTACATTTGCTTGAATATTTTAGAAATTAACTCGTATTTGGTAATATAATGGACTAAATCGTTCTCTTCCCCCCCCCGCCCCCAAATTTGACATTATTGCTTTAAATGATGTAGAATTAAATTGTTTTCAGAATCTGCCTAGCAACAAAAGATGCTCTCTCTCCCTCTAGCGGAGGATAATAAAATAGTTTTCTTTCCATTTTTGCATGTGCAAACCATCAAATGATACCGTCAGAGGCTGAAGGCTTTTCTGAACAAGAATATCTCATAACTGGTGTTTAATGTATAACATAAATGTTACATAACTAGTAGTTTAGTGATAGTTTCATATTAGTATTTTTTCTGCAAGTGCACGGTTTTTAAAGTGGTCCTTAATTATATGAATCATAAAATAGTTATTTGTGTAAATATTTACAGATATCTAGACACATTTTAAAATAACAATAAAGGCCGAGAAGTTAAGATTAAAAATAACCCTTAATCTGAAAAGTAAAATATAGCGTGCTTAATGTCAAACAGGGGAGCAGCTTGCATGTTGGTATTTGCTAGACTGATCCTCAGTTTGAAAAGCATGTGCCTAAATGATAATTTTTTTATTTTAATCCAAATGTTTCTAGCATTTGTGGTGTTCACCTTAAGATAAGGAGGAGACTGCCACAATACTTCAATGCAATGTGTATCCATCTCTTTCTCAAAATTAGATGTTACAATCCACTGTTTTGTTTCAGACTCCTAATAAACAAATTTTTAAAGGCCAGCATAAACACCTTCCAAGCACTTAGTACTTGTTGTAAGTGCAAACTGTTTACGTAAGCAATGTTTTACAGGACTCAGTCCATAATTAGGGTAGTAGAAAATTCTTCTTATGTATTACTGATTAAACAAGATGTGCCTATAATTACTCCACTTCTAGTTTTCCAAATATAACAAGACCATTGTTTCTTGGCTAGATTCCCGTTATCGTTTTCAGTGCAAAGCTTGTTTTCTTATTCTGCTGCTGAGCTTCTTTTTAGTGTATTTTTCTATTTTGTGATTTTATTGTCTCACTTTCTCTCTTACTATTTTTCTTTCCCTTCCTTGTTGCCATGCAAAACTTCATACAGGTAGGTGGAGAAGCTGCCAGTCCAAAGGGATCTAAAAGACAATGTGCATGTAGGTAACTTGAGAGTCTTCAGCTTTTAGGGAGAGGGGCTTTCTCCACCTGCAAGTCAGTGCCCTGCACTGAGTGTGTCACCGTGAGCGTTTGGGTGCAAATTAATTTGAGTTCATAATTTGTTGTTCTTGCCAAGTGACTAGAGGGTAACAAAGCTACTTAACAAGCAGTGTTAGCTGACAGTTCTGGGTTGCCACTGTCTCGCTCAAGCACCAATCTCTTAGCGAGGAGGAAAAGCTTTTATATTCTTGTATGGGGGAGTGACTCCAAGGACTGCAGTGCAATGAGTCACTAGAGTTAAAATTGCTATAAGTAGCACAGAAACTTTAAAAGTGGGGTGAAACAGTGCACTAAGAGATGATACAGAAGAAATGGTGTAATGCTCTTCAGAAATGCCAGTGTGGCCTCCTGACTGTATCTGTACTTGAAAATCTCCTCCAGCACGTAGAAGAGAAGTAACGGAGGGACAGAGGGATGGAAGAGACAGTGCTTGTGTGGCTGCCGCCACAGCAGCTCTGCATTTCCGTCCCAACAGAGATAGGCTGGCGTAAACGCATCCCAGGCTTTGGAATCTGGCAAAGTATTTACAGCCCAGTTAGTTTGTGTGGTGTTTTAGGGAGGGTGACAGAGAACAAAAAGCAGAGGAGCAAAGTGTGAAAGGGACATTTGTCCACTGACTGTTCATATTATCAAATGGGGAGAGAGAAGTAACAGATTGCTGGCCAGGATAGTGTAGTCATGCCATCACACACACCAGCCTGTATTTGCTGGTTATGTTTTCCCAAACGCTGTACTGCTTTCCCTTTAGTGTAATAAGAATGTAATAAAGATTATTGTTTGTGAGAGAGCGCGCGTTGGCTCCGGGGACATTCCAAGTTAGTTGTTAGCTTTTCCCTGGTTTCAAAATGGAGTCTCAAATGCAGTCTCAAAATGGAGCGCTGGCGGCCGGCAGTTTTCAAAGGTGTTTGGAGATGCTCCTTCCGCCGCAGCGACGGCTACAGCTGAAGTGGCACCAAACGCACAAAATGAAAAAGAAAAGAAAACCTATCAAATGTTCTCTAAATCAGTTGATCATCTGTGGAGTTGCATTAATAGGGAATGCAAATATGATTTTCATTCAACTTTATTTTTTATGTATTAAGAAAGGACACGATTGTTCACCTTTATAAGCGCCATTTTAGAAGCACTTTTTGTTCATGTTCTGAAAGGGCTTTTCACCCAACTGATGCGTTCCTAACGTCCAGATGGCGCATTCAGCCTCCTAGTATCTTCGGGCGCAGTCTTTGTTGCCACGACGAAATATTGCAGACCCACTTCTCACGATTTCCTTCGAGAAGGCACGCACTTTATTCCGCTCATTTCACGACAGGCCTGAGTGTTTGTGCATTTTCATTTCTTTCTTAACGGCCGTGGAACCAGACTGCAGGCAGAGGCTGCCCTCAGGGGCTCAACGCCACCAACCGCCAGCCCCACCTTTCCCCCGCCCTGAAACCAGCGAGGCTTCCGCCCCTTTGGCGCAGGCGGCGCGGCCCGCTCTCCGGCCCGCTGTCCGACCCGCTGTCCGGCCGGCTGTCCGGCCGGCCCGAGCTGCCGAGGGTGTCCCTCGGAGGCCGTTACCTTCACGGCTGCTTGCTTTGTTTTGTAGGAGCCGGGCTCTGGCACGTCTCCAGCCTTCTTTTGCCGCGGCGGGCAGCAGCAGCTCCCGTGCGGGCGTGACGTAGCAGCGCCGCCGGGCGTGACGCGTTAGGGCTGTGGGGTGGCAGCCGGTCACGCTGGAACCGCAGGCCCCGCGCTTTCTGAAGGTGGTGGTGGTGGTGGTGAAGTATTTGGTAAGGATGCACTGCGCTTTCACATTTGTTTGAACCAGAACCCCTCTGAAAATGCTGCTACGTCACCTGTAGCAAAGTAGATTAAAAATACATTTTAATTCCTGTATTAATTTATCTTACAGCTATTGCCAGTTTATTGGAGTTTTCGTAGCTGATTTAAGTCAGGCCGTTATAGAAAAAGTGGCTTTATTGTTCAACAGATAATGAAGTCTATATCCTTGGAACTTTATAAAAGTTCGTTGCACAAAGTAACAGCTGTTAATGCTTGTTGAGTAAGTATCTTTAGTATGCACAATTCACAGTGCTTTGCAAATCGCTCTAAACATTACATTGTTTCACAAACAATGCCATTTACGTCACAGAGAAGCCAAGAGACACACGCGGAGCAGACTGCTGAAAAGATGGGAAATAATGAGCTCGTCCGGTGACCCCATTTTAATGACTCCTTGACCCAAAGGGAGGGTAGTGCCTTGCAGGCCGGTAAGGCTGGTAATCCTGGGCCTCTAAGGAGGCTACAAATTGCGTGCAGTAAACCGTAGAATCTCTGGTGTTCACATCAGGCTCAGACAACTATCCATGGTTTCAATATTTATTGAAATACACCTGGCATCTGTTACAAAAGAAGGTTCCATGCTGTCAGCTGCAGTATTCTGAGGGTATAGAATATAATAGGGAAAGCGTATGTCTGGCCTGTGTGTCAAAGTTAAATCACCCTGGTCTTTCTCCCTGCAGTTCTTCAGGGGAGGTGGGGAAGCTTCTGGGTCTCACCATGGACCTTATCCTCACTTTTTGACAAAAAAATGTTGTGGGCTAACTAGTAAGACCACTAAATTATGAGGGCTTCATTTTCCGTAGTTACAGCAGCTTTACGGAACCAAATCTAACCTTACTCTGTCAATAGCCAACTGCAAACCTTCGTTACCTTTTGTACAGTTAGCGTCAAGTCCCTTGGCCTGATTCTACCAGAGAGCTCCAGGCAGTTTTAGATGGCTGTTCACACAAGATCATTTGTCAGACCAAGGTTTTGACTTACACAGGATCAGTAGGGAGAACAGTCATCACCCAATTGCCAAGTCATGGTTTCAGAGGGAGAGCACAGGGAAAGAAAACTGCTACTAAACCTTTCAAACGTTAAAATATTTTAACTAATTTCACACTCAGTTTCATTCACCACTTACTAAAGTTAATTTATAAACAAGGAAAAAAAGTCCCACCCACTGATAAAAAATGTTTTATGAAATACTTTATTTACAGTAAGCAATGGAATAAATTGGAAAGAAGCCTGGATTCTGTAAATGTGTACACTGACTATGAAAATTTTCGGTCAGTCTTTATATACGGAGTCTCATGAAGGACAGAGGTTTCATTATCGCCTCTTACGCAGGACCAAATCCATAACAAGTTACCACGTATGACACTGATCCTGCAATGCATACATCTGGAGCCTAAATGACACAGAATATTTTTTCTGGATTCTTTTTTCCTTATGTCCAGACAGCTAGATTTACGTTTCAAGTTGCTGCCTATTTCAAGTCTCTTGTTTTGGGTGATTACAAGTTTTTTAATATTGTAGAAGTTTTATGTCTGTCTGCTTAGTTCCTTCTGAACTTCGGGCCCCTTTAAGATGTTTCAAATTTGATGCCTAAAAATTGAGATGCTAATGACTTCTGATGTTTTGATAGCAGTACAGTGTGTTGTATTGTTAAATGTATCTTGACACATGTGTTTCTTAGAGCAGTTAATAACTTCTTTGCTTACAGTTCGCTGGAGTGGCCTGCAGCTGCTCCACTGAAATCTGTGGGCGTTTTTTAGCTTTGACACCAGCACGAGCCTGGCTGTGCTCTTAACCTAGAGGCTACGCAGCTGGTTTTTACCATACTGAGCTGGCTATGATAGCATCGTATTAGTCAGAACAATGAGGAGGCAGAAGCAAAGCTAAAACTGAAGCTTTAAGGATCTGACTCATTCAGTTTCTGGCACAAAGAGGTGCAAATTGCACTTCCTGGGTTTGCAGGACACCTAGCAAACCTCAATTACAGCATACCCCAAATACGCCGTGCTGTGAAAAGGCCTGCTCGCTGCCTCAACGCATACTCACCTAACTGGCATGTTGTTGCTTCTCAATGCTTATTTAATGTTGGTAGTGGCTTCTTGTAGGGTGTTAGCCAAGCGAAGGCTTTGTGTTGCTGGAATTCTCCTTACCAGTTTTGCAGTCTTTGCTCACTGCCACCCAGAGAGAACTGCTTGTAGTAACAGTACCCCGACAATCTTCAGTTGGACAACAACTTGACAGACGCAGGGCCCCCATCCTCTCTGCCCTTACCTTTTGATACTGGTACAATACTAGTAATTGCAATACCACTCATGGTGGAAATAAGCAGCATATTGCCTAGTGGGTTTTTTTTTTTCTCAGAAACAGCAATAAACCTGTTTCTCAGATGTGTTCCATCTGTCCCATCAACCAGAATAATTTTATGACCCAAATTCCTTATAATTATATCCAAAAAAGCCCAAAGCTGGCAAGTGTGCTGATGTCTTGCTGAAAGCATGTTGTAGCCCCTTTCAAGTCACAAACCCTATCTGAGGAATATCAACAAAACGTAGTGTGTTGTAGTATATACTGTGCATGGAGATAGCCACTTAGCATGAGAAACCATCAAAAGGAAATTCTGTCTGCAAATCTGTGGGGCCTAGAGCAAAGGAGGAGGTTTTGAGGGCACGTCAGAGATGACGGTAGGCATGTTTTACCCAGTGCCTGTGTCATTACACAAAATACTCTGGTGCAGATACCCCTGCTTGCTAAATGCTGTTTTCCACACAGGATATCAGCTTGCAGCTGGTAGTGGACTTGAACAAAGAAAGGCATGCTCCAGCTAACTTGTCAGGACTCTGGCAGATGTCTTCTTGGCTGTCGTCATTCTAAGGCTTGCAACCAAAATTTGGATCAAAAATGTGGAGGTCTTGTGGTTATTTCACCCACATTTTCCAGGCCACTTATGTTTTTCATCCACGGTTAAAATTCACTGTGTACATCTGAGATTCTTGAAAGAGATAAAGAGAGTGCCAGGAAAAAATTTTCATTAAAGGTGCATTAATTTTTCAGTGATATTGTTATTTATTTGTATTTATTTCTGCAGGACTTAGAAGATGCTCTCTTAAACCTCCCTGGACAAATGGAAGGTCATAGTACTCCATAAAGCTAGCAATGATCCAATCTCAGATGCAGAATTGAGTAGTAAGAAGTGACGTAGAAGGAGGTATGCTTGCTCAGTCACACCTTTCATCTTGCTCATCTATACTGATGTATATGTACTGAATGCTATGATCTTGTAAGAATCATTCAACCTGTCTCCCATGGGCTATTCTTTTCTTGTTCCTTCTCATATTACTTTTAATATTCCATTATTTAAGAGGATTTATTTCTAAAATATTTTTATGCATTTCTTAGAAAATTTTGAAACAGCTTTGAAGGCTTGTCTTTGAGCTGTTTAAGCTGGCTGAAGGGACAGATGAGGTGAACTATATGGAATGAAATGGTTTACATCATTCATGCCATAAGAAAAATACCAAAACCTCTTTTTTTGTTTCTATTCTACCTGGCTGGAAGAGGGATTTTTATAAAATTTTCAGAGAGGAATCCAGAATCCTAGAATATATATTGGGAACCTGGAGAATATTGGCAGTGGTAGAATGTCCTCCCCAAATAACAAAAAAAATAATTGGACAATGAGTGTTTATGTTCCCTTTTCTGTGAAAGAGATCAGAGCAGCTCAGCTGTGTATAATATGCCATAGGCTATTAACAGGTATTCTCCTTAACACAACTAATTAATTAGGAGAATTACATTCTAAGTAAGAGGATCTGAGTTTTGGTACTTTTCCTGTTTCTGTAAAATTTCAGACAACCCGAGTAAATCTCTGATAGCTGTGAGGTTACTGTATTTATTACAGTATTTGTATCTCTTGCTATTTCTGTTTTGGTTGAGTCTGTGGTGGCATAAAACATTGTAAATGCCTAGAGGAAGACTCACATTCTAAATACCTAAACACATCCCAGACATTTTGGTTTTTTAAAGTAACTTCTTCATTTTAGCTCCTCTTTAATTTCTTTTGCTTCTCTTATAATGAACAGTATTTTAACAACACAGAGAAGGAAACAGAAGCATGAACTACTCCAATTTCAATAGAGACAAAATACAATGTAGGTTAACTTTTTCGAATGTACAGTCAAATTACATCATATTCCTTTAATTATCAGGTGTTGATAGGCATGAGTGTACTGTTGAAATGGGTATTATTTCTTTTTTTAAATTCATGTTTTCCAAAGAAAAGCCTGGATATTCTCTACATGAAACTCTTAACAACCAAGGGATGAATTTAAGACTACAGTTTGTGTGGCACTGAAAGAATAAAACTATAGCCAGCGGCCTAAACTTCAAAAGAATGGAAATACACCAGATTATTCTTCTCAGGAGTAAGAAAACTATTTCTGGAAAATGTACTTTCATATTTAAACTCAGCAGGATATATTTGAAAATTACCCTTGATATCCTTCAGTGAGTCTGCTCCCTAAGATCTGATGACATACATGTCTTTAAATATTGCCTTAGTAGCTTCAAACTTATCAAACTTTCCTGCTTCTGAATTATTTTTAGTTCATCTTTCTCATAATTTAAGTTCACTGTGTTCCTATTCTCTTTTTGTATCGTGAAATGTTTCCAAATTACATACCTAAATTTCAGGATAGATTATTGGTACAAAACCAAAATACTTTTGAATGTGTCCCCATCTTCTTAACTTTTCACCTATAGTTAACAACATTCTTTCTCATGAGTCTGAATAAAACTGGGACACCAACTAGAAAGCATTCAGTATTAGTTCCCACACTTCCATCTCAATCCAGTTCTGTCCTGTTGAAAGCAGCAGTACCCTTTTGCTTCAGTGGAGGAGAGCCCATTACTTTAACAGGAATTACACATCATTTTCTGGCATCATGTACTTTGGTCTCTGGTAGTTATTTACATCTAAGGACAGTGAAAAACTCAGTCTCCTTCCAGGCATCTAGGTTTCCTTTGTTCTTAGTTACGATGAAGATCATTTGGTGCTAGTCAAGAGGAAACGAAAAATCAGAGATCGGATCATAAATAATAGAACATTCTGGGTACATACATAATAGTTCTGAGAGGAAAGATGTCATCAAGATGTAAGTAAATAAGGACTTTTGCACTGTAGAGAGAGGATTGTCTTTAAATAACATGGTGGTTGTATTAGTCCTGTAGTGCAACAAGACATTGTTCCTGCTAGTGTGTTGTTATTATATAACACAGGTGGCAGAGGAGCCTGCAGACATACTGCAAATATGGATAGTTTTTCAGAATAGAATTAGTATTCAGTCAGCTTTATGATATTACAAAAAGTTTAGAAATACCATACCTGAACGTCAGTGTGACCTGTTCACAAGTGATGCCTTCCTAGCATCTCACATTGTAATTCACATTTTTTCTTGTTTGAAATCTCTACCATTATAGGATTACAATTAGAATTAGGCCAGAATCAGAGCTGTTCATACGGTGCTATTTGGCATGAAATTCAGTTTCCTAAATAGAGGCTTCCAGTGCCTTTTACAAGACCTTGAGCTGCCTAAGACATCCATATAGGGCTGTCAGATATGATGGGGCTGTCAGAATACGGAGACCCTTATTCTTCTGGAGCACAAAGTGGTTGAAAGGTGGGACACGGTAGAGCTGCCTGGTTTTAGGTAGGTGAAATCCCCTCTGTACGGTCAGCAAGCAGACAGGGTAGAGTCACTACTGTCACAGCTACCACCACTGTTGAAAGGGGAGCTCCTCATGTCACATAGCAGCATCGCTGACTGCAGGAAGAACCACAAAGTCTCCTTAGGTATGGACGGACACTTCACCGTGGTGCTGGCTAAGCAGTTAGAGAACACCGAGTCCTGAATGTCCGATTGGCCTGCCCCTCTTGAGAGGGTGGAGTTTCCTTCTGCTGGGAGTGTGTTCTTTTTGATCTGCATTACGAGACCACATCAGCAGCTAAACATATAAGTATTATAAGTCTTTTTATTTCCACAGTGACCAAACATCACTTTCAGTTATTCAGATTATGAAAAATTTGCAAACACATTTAGTCAAAATTAGTATGGATTTTTGAAAGTCAATAGATGTTGCAGTTATAAAAGATAGTGTAAGGCAGGTTAGAGTGGTAATCTGATTTTAATTTCCTTTAAATCTTTCCTAATTAATTTATCAGTGTAATATCAGTGTGATGCCCGTTAGTAGTGCCTGAAATAATACAACTAACATATCATGGGTTTATTATTTTGCATAAGTCCCAAACTGGAAGAGCTTTACTTCTGTAGATAGTCTAATTCAAACTCCAAATGAAATCTGTGACACTTTTAAAATGAAGCTTTAGCTTCATGTATAAACATTGCTGATGCACAAACAGGTTTCATTTCCTACCAAATTCAGTGTTAACATTTTTTAAGCTTTTGTAATATTGGAAAATCTGTGAGATGAAGACTACTATTCTAAGCCAGGAAACTCCTTCAGCTATGACAGAAGGCTACAGAAAATTTCCTAGAAGAACAAAAACATTCCTAGAAAAAAAATTCCTAGAATATCCTAGAAAGGTATCAGTGTGGCACTGAGTGATATGCAATCTAGACCTTACAAGATATCCTGGAATTGTAGTGGTGAAGCCCATAAAAAATTAGAGAAACTCCTAAATTAGGGTAATCTATCTATCAGTGTCTGCCAGGATGATCCCAATGCTGCTCTTGGTTATTTTGGTAGTTGAATAGTCTACCAAATGAAGACAGCTCAAAGGTGGTTTAAAGCTTTGGCATCTCAGAAATCCTATTTCTTCAGCCAGACATGTAAAACCTGCGGGGCTTTGTTTCAGTATTTCTTACTCACACATAATTACTATTAAGCTAATATAGTCACACTAATGTAAAGCCAGTCCAATCTAAATAAGAGCAATATACAGTGATTTCCTTTGTAGCAGATGAAAACAAAATCCTGTTTCCTTCCCAGTGCCTCAAGTCTCAAGTTTCCAGTGAAAATCCCGGGGAAGCTCTGATACACCACATCAAAGGAGGTTCTGCCATCCCAGACCACGCATTTAGTCTTGCATTTTTTAAACAAACAGAAAAAAATCACTTTTGCAAAGAGTGAGATACGTATATAATAGGTGAAAATACTCTATGAATTTCTAACCACACAGGTAGTATAAGTACACGTAGCCTGTGCAAGTTTTTCTGTAATATGGTAATGCTGAGTGTCAGTAGTGAATCAGTTCGTATCGTTCACAAAAGATGCACTGGGGTAAGACACATTGATATTGATCATTCCCTGTTAACGATCCTTCTGATTTTGCAGACTACCTCCTAATAGCCATCTCACATCTAAGCACAGAATTGAGGTTCCTGTTAAATGCCAGCTAGGAACACTGCAGACAGCATGGAGCTGCTGCCCATACTGGGCGTGAAGCCATGCTTGAATGTGTTGTGGGTAAAGCCTTTGTGAACAGGCCCCATGACTCTATCACAAGAGCTGTAAAAATTCATAAATTGAAATTTTACAATATGCCTGCATACGCATCTAAATCAGCATACAGATCTAAACTGCAGATGAGGCCCTTAAGCTACTGTTTCCTTTTGCCCATACATAGGAAATGACCAACTGATAGGCGAATGACTAAGCAAAGCATTAGTTATTTATGTACACGTAAAGCTGACTTGCTAGGGCCCCTGACAACCACAGGAGACAGCGGTTTAATTTCACAGTGTCTATTCCGCATATTCTAGCAAAAACAATAGCAGTTTTCTGCTTATTTAGTGCATACTTTCAATAAGTTCATCCTTCTACACAATAAATGGAAGATAGAGTGCCTACTGTGTGTATATACATATAGATATATTTATTTACGGCTGAAGTAGCTAAATGCTCCCCTTGCTAAACAGGGGATACTAGGAGACCAGAAGGCCAATTTGTGACAATGCAGTGCATTTTAAAAATAGCTCCAGACACTAGCATAGACAACTGTTGAACTGAAGCTGTATGACTGCACAGAGCCTCAGTAAAAACAGAAGCTGGCCTGTGTGGAGTAGTTTGAAGCTTGGGAGCCATACCTCTGAAGTGATGCATTAGTGTTAACAGGTTGACAGGAAGAGGTGACTCTGCATCCTGCGAGAGAGGCTGTAGACACAGGCCACTGCTTTTCTTTTGCTTAAATAAAAGAAAAATGTTTATGTTTCTCTTTTTGTGAAAAGCAAGTACACATGCAATGTCTGGCCCCGATATATTCATCAAAATAAATTTCCTACACTCTGTGTTCTTCCCAACGCTTTTTGCAGCGTGTGTAGATGATTTTAAAGCATGCCTATCTCTCCTCCATGTGCTCAAAGGCCACATGCATCTGCAGAGACTGTCACTTTCTTGAACCATGCAGACCTGGTAAGGAGATGCTGACAGTGCCCCATCCACACACTGTCTGTATTCAGAAGTATTTTTGAAGAAGATCACTGTAGGTGAATTATGTAAAATCTAGCTATACAGTTTTGTCAAGTCAGAAACTGTAGGTAGTACCTGTGTTTATCTAACAACCAACCACAGGCTGGTCGTAGATGTAATAAAAATTAGGCCACTGTGTTCTCAGAAGTGGCCATATTAGCCTGCAAATCTGCTTGTCTGTGGTAAGCCTATGGCTAACAGTTGAGCGGCAACTAGCCATGAGCAAAATGAAAGTTTGCATCAAAGTTATTATATGACTTTTGAAAACAGGACGTAAACGCTCTGAAATTACCAAACTGCTTTGGAAGTGCTTCAGCTGTAGTATTTGTGTATGCACATACTTTTGTAAGTGATGGTCACACAGAAGCAACTGGGATGCCTCAGATCATTTACAGTATCCTCCTTGCCTTTGAAATATCTTTTTTTGAGTGCTTGTCTCTGTTCTCAAGTATTAAATTCAGATTTCTCAGTAATGTGTACTTTGGTTAAATGCAGGGAGCATCTGTTAAAGATACCTGAAAATCAAACACAAAATAAATTCCAAGTTACCTCTAGGAAACCCAGCGTTAAGACTGCATTTAAAAGATTCTGCATTTAAATAAAATTAAGAAAATATTAGAGGTTGGGGAGGCATTGAAATACCAGAAATACAAAACCCTGAGACAGCTAAACTTCAGTGGAGAACCGATGCTCTACAACAGAATAGTTTCAAAGACTTTGTGCACATAACATTTATATTTATATATTTTTTTATATGTGGGGTTTTTTTTAAGGTGATAAGTAAAGCAAATTGCTAGTGACAATTGGCAAAGCCGATTTGTCTTTAAATGAAAAATCATATCCTGCTGACAAAAAAGTTATCTCAAATACTGTTCAGAATGATGTATTTGGATATTTGAAAGCAAACATTCAGTGCAGATTATGTCATACTAAGTGCCAGATAGATACTATCATGAGTGTACCTTATTTTTCTAGTAAACGGAGTACTTGTGAAAGATTCCAGAAACATGGTTTTGGAGGCTGAAATATTTTAGCCATTAGGGTTATTGTATTGCAAGTTTATTTCTCTGCACTACCCATCTGCCAGTTGAGCGACCATCAAGAAGGCTCAGTGAGCGGCTTATTGGTTTGTTCCTTACTTTGCCCTATGAAATAGCATCGAGCGAATCCATCTAGCTGTCCAAAACAGTGCGTTTTATGATGAGGATACTTTTCATTTCCATACTGTCTATCTTCATCTTTCTGCTAAATGGCCATCAAAAGGAGACGGTAAAGATATGCTTTACAGGTTCTGGTATGATATTCTTTCAACCATGAAAGCCAATATATCCCATGTAAAATTTACAATAAAATCAGCTAACAAATGTTTGGAGACAAAGCTCTCATTGTGAATAGGTGCTAACTGTGCTTGTGGTTGTGAGGAAAAATAGCATCAAGCTCACTGTACAAATTATGAGATCTTTGGGGGGTTTGTTCGGTTTTTGTTTGTTTTTTTACAGGACAAGTAGCAAGTGGGAGAAGAATTTTGATGGCATTTATGCAATGTCTTGCTGCATATGCTGGTCTTTGCAATATTTACCACAGGTGCACTCAGTGAAACATGATGTCATCATTTGTGCTTGGATTATAACAAAGCTTAAAGATAAGCTGGACAAGCTGGAGAGGTGGGCCTGTGTGAACTTCATGAGGTTCAACAAGGCCAAGTGCAAGGTCCTGNCTATTACTAATAGAAGGCGTAAAAGAAAGACCGGAAGATAGATTCAAAATAGAACATCCTTGGCCAACTGTGGTTGGAGCTACGTTTGCCAGAACAGCTGGAATTGTTTTAATTGTAGTTCTTATAATCATCATTGTAATTAGCTCCTGCCTCTTCTGCAGAGAAGGAAAACATGCTGGCCATTTAAATAGCTCAAATAAAAAGGCCAGAAAAACTATCATTATTCATGGACTGCAAATGAGTTTGCATCTTCTGCTACTTCTGGTAACAGCTGTTGGAAGACACCCTGATAACACTATTTTACATTCATCAGCCATTCTTGTTTTGTTGTTTGCACTGTGCTTTAACCCTGTGGTTTATGGTCAGGGAAACAAAGAGCTGCAAACCAAGCTATTCAACAGGCACAGATTTGGTGCCCTTACTCACCACATGGCAAACAGTAATGACATAGCAGCTATTCAGTGTACGGAGTGAGGTGACTGATCCTAGACACAAAACTCTAGCTCTTCCACCTTCTAAGAAAGTATGATCATCAGCACTGTAAAATAAAGAAGGAAGCCTCGTATACCCCTGCGCAGAGTGGGTTTTTTGACTGGCTGGACCTTAAAGGAAGTTGAACTGTTTGACTAACAATTTTCAGATCCTTGTTATTATGGTCATACTACTATGAAGCCTACTATGAAACAAGATCAAGCAGAAGACTGAGTATGAGTTGGCATGTGAAAATGCTACAGGTTTGCCAAAGGAGTTCTAAACCAGGATTTATTTTAAAAGAAATGGAAGCCTACTTTCACGGGGCTGTAGTAAAAGTGATTATTATAGAGAGTACAGTGGAATCCAGCTGCAGGTTAACTATTGTTATATAGGAAAATAAAAGCAGTAAAGTAAGTTGGGAAACTCAGCCTTTCCAAATGCAAAATCAACTTGCAGAATCAAGTATCAGAATTGTTTTTAATGTTTGAAAAGTTGTACACTATTTTGTCTTTACTCATTACATTTGGAACAATGAAGTTTTATTAAGATTTTAGGGGTTTTGTTAATTTGTCCCTTTTACTGTTGAATTCTGAAATATGTCAAAACTAGGAATATAGATCCTTTTACATTATTTAGTTATTTAAAGCAACAAGTTCATCTAACAAGGCTGATACATTGTTCTTGTAGGACCTCTAAAAGTGGCTCTACTTGAGGGAAGGACTTACATATTTTTTACCTCTTGCTTCCCCACATTCAGTGAAAAGTCTAGAGGTTGCCTTTTGCAGTAAGGTAAAGCTAATAAAATCTTTTGAGTTTTTATGTTTAGAGAGGCTACCTAGACATAGAAATTTGAAAAACTAGAGTAATTCTTGTTGAAAATTTTTCCAGCATTGGCAGCCACAAGAGACCCATTCATCAGTACATACACCAGAACATGAATCGTCAACTTTTAAAAGATTATAAAACTAAAGGACAGCGAATCTGGTGCTCACTTGCCTTTTAGCATTTAGCCTTTTAGGGTATGTGTGCTTTTAGCTTTGATATACATCTGTGAAACTAAAAATTATTTTAAAATAAACAAATTTTAAAATAAAAGCTAATATTCTTCCTAATAATAGGATCTCAGAATCCTATCCCATGATGCTGTGATGAGGGAAAAAAGTTACACTCAGGATAAAATTTCAGTAACTGCTGCGTTACTGTACGATTCACTACATATTTATATGCTTAACTTGTGACATTTAGATTTGAAAGCAGTGGCCTTGTGTATGTGATCTTACTTCTTCAGATCTAACAAGCAGAGGAAAAAGAGAAGAAAACTGCTTATTTAGCAGTGAGTTTAGATGAACCAATGAGATCCTCCCCTGAAACCTAAAGTACAAAAAAATGAGGAAGTATGAGCCCAACCACTTGCCAATTTCTTCCGTGATCAGGCAGCAGATAAGCTCTTTTCAGCTTGGCATTTATTTTAGCTGAATTTCATCGCAAGTACAGCACGATTTGCACAGGACTGAAAACTAAAGCCAGCTGATAATGAGCTCCACTTTACCAGTTGGAATGAGCCCTGAATTTTCGGTACGATGGGGGAAAAAAGGTTTCCTGCCTTACCGTATAGCGTGAACAGAGAGAATAGTATCCAAATAATGACTTGGAAAAAAATGCCCTGAGGTTTGTGTGTAAGCTGAGCCCTGCTTGGAGGCCAGTGCTGCCTGGTGCCTGGCAGGCCCCTGCCTGGAGCTGCCAGCTGGGTGCTGCTCGGGTGCCCTTGTGCAGCCACCCCGGGGGGCCGCGCGCGCGGGAGCCTTTCAGAGTGCCGTGGGACTGCGCTTTCCCGAGCGCTTGTTCAGACCTGGAGTTCGGTGAAGAAAATGGCACAGGATGTCAGAAACAACACTTGAACTCTGAAGGGTACATTCACACCTACTATACGTGTCTTCCAGAGATGGGCACATTTCAGCATCACTGAAATGCTATGTGAAAATACGAAAACCAACTATACAATGATACCATAGGTCCGTCAGCAACGGAAGTTAAAATTACGCCAGACAAATGCTAGAAAACAAAACAGCAAAGATGTGGGGTTTAATTATTAATAGTTTTTCCACCATAAATAAATTTAAATCCTGCTGCTTTTCTTATTTCACCCTGTTATGCGCAGTGTTGAAATGGGAAGAGAGAGAAGGTGAGAAGAGACCTGCTATAGGGAGGTGGGGAAAGTCCAAGCTCATCGATGGAAAAAAGTGCTCTCTGTCTGAAGATAGGAGGGACACAGTATGAAGCGGTCCATTCTGAGTATCACTTAACTGCATTGCAAATACCGTACCAGATTTAGAATAACCGGAAACTGAATAGTGGTGGAAACTCTGTCATCTCTACAGAATTCTGGTAACACGAGTAGAGTGATCGAGGGGGTCTCCGTTCCGAGTGTCTTGTTCACAAGCTCTTGCTGCCCTGGCAAAGTCTTTTACGCCCTAGATATCAGGCAGCGATTCTCAGTTTTCCCTTTCTATGGCTTCTTTGGGGTTATACCCCGAGGAGCAGATGGTGCTAACAAGTGCAGATCTATGGTGGCTCTTCTAACCATAGTAATATCAGTATCTTTTAAAGGCAGAGTTTACCGTTAAATTAAATTCCAGTTGATAAACCTTTAGGTAATGCCAGATTTTGGCATAGTTTAGTCATTAGTAAGGTGATTATAGACCACAAGCTAAGGTAACCACAGACCTTTTCAAACAAGTGTGCTCAGCAAGTTATGTTTAACAAGATGCTAAACATTCCAGAAGCACCAAATCCTTTTTTCCAATAGAGCTCCTCCTAATGAAAGTAAATGGTAATGCCAGTGGAATTTTTGTCAAGTAGGCAAAAGCTAATAAGGGATGAAACTAATTTCTGACTTTTTCCCCTTATCCCATATGAGAGTTCTAGAATTGCTACTTTTGCTTTGTTGTGTTTTTATGCTTTAGCTACTTTGTCCCTGCTCTTCCTCTACATTTGTCCAGACATTGGTCCATTTTATAGCAGCAGAGCAGCTTAAACAGCAGAAGCAGCCAACCTGCTTTCCCACAGTGAGTAACCACAGGCTTGAAATGGCTGAAAATGATATGCCACACAGAAAACAGGGTCATGGAGACCCATTGTCCTTGTTCTCATCCTTTTCCCTTTGGTGGATTATGATTGTTATTGCTGGTTATCATATATTCTCCATTGTTAATGGAGAGGATGTCTTCTGATGATTTATACAGAGGATTTCAGAGTGATGATGGCTGTAGATGGGTTATCATTTCAGAGAACGTAGATAGAAGCACCTGGGAGTGCATCTTCGAGCTTGTCTTCACTACAAATGTTCTACTGCCCTGCAAAGCTTTTCAACACTAGTTCCAGGAAGCGCTCTCAGGCAGTGTGGTTTTGCCCACATGTAAAGATAGGCTGGGAGATTTTACACATGCTGGTTGAAAACAGTCCTTGGGTCTAAATAGGGCGGAGGTTAGACAGCAGTTTAATAGACCAGCAAATATGTTCTTATTCACAGGAGCTGACATCTGCCAGCAGTAACTGCAATCATGGGATTAGTTTTCCAAATTTAGATATTTCAGGAGAAAGCATGCTTTTATATATATTTTTACCTTTTAGGGTTTCTACTCTGAAGTAAAGCTGGCGTCATGTATATCACGAGTATTCTCTCTCAGAGTCTTCAAATCAAAGGGTGATAGGTTTTGGTGATATGTCTTTTTTTCTGTATTCACAAACACAGTGAGTAGCGTGGTCTCTGACAGTCAAGCAGTGTGCTTTTCAGTGCCTTTTTCATTGATAACAGAGAACCTGGAAATCAAGTTATGCCCTTACTGGTACATGTTCAGCTTGCCTTCCTAGGTCTAGAGCTTCAGTAGCACTGACAGTAGGACCATGGCATCGTCACTGAATTTGCAGTGATGCAACAGATTGAAATTCAGCTTGAGAAAGAAGGAAATAGATTCTCAGCTGAGTAAAGAGAAGTTGAACTTACATGATTACTTTCCAAAACAGATTCAGTCGCAGCATTAGATGTTTCCAACAAAGCTGGTTAGCACATTGCTGGCAAAAGATTTTGTGAGCATGTTTTGCTTGGATTGTTCTGCTTTGTCATTGTGGCTTGGAACACAAAGGCCATTGTTTAAAAAAACATGAATGTGAATTTGCATTTCCTTGCTGGGTTATTACACAGGGTGTGGAAAGAAAAAGCAAGCTCTGATTTTTTTTTTAAAAAAAAAAGCATTGCTTCCTTTTCTCTTTCTTCTTCCTCATGCCTGGTTCTCCTTTATTCTAATGCTTCTTCTCCAGACTGTGCTCTTTGAGACAGTGAGTGTCCTCTAGCACTATTAGGCAAATACAAGTACATCCACAGCTGTGTCTACAGAATAGAATAGAATATTTCAGTTGGAAGGGACCTACAGCAATCATTTAGGCCCGCTGCCTGTAGATCATCTAGCAGAGCTGTATACATTTAAAAATGAACTTAACTTACAGAATCAGTTCTATAACGATGAATGTGAGCAGTGACACTTGCAATATACCTGCTCTGAATTTAGGAGATAATTGCAGTGTGAAAATCCATATCCAAGCTATTCCAGAAGACTCTGGGTATAGTTTCAGAAGTAGCATAGACTCTGCTTAGACCACACTGCTACCGCATCTGCCACCATCTATTGATTCTCAGCCCCGAGCCACATGCTCCAGCTGCCCCCATAGCCCTGGTTCTAATGTTCATATAGCAGTGTGAGGTGGACAAACTCACTAATGTAACCAGAAATAACCTTACCAAAAGAGGGTTAGTTTTCAGTTGAACTGGTGGGACTCAGGCAGCCTCACAAGCACTAAGGCTAACATAAGAAGGATGGGAGGAACAGGACACAGGAAAGGGGAAAGACTAGGACTGTCAGGGCCCTGAAGGTGCTAATAATAATAAACCTTTATTGGCCCCACCTGAGGCCTCCCCCCCACCTCTGCTCATGGGCCCGGGGCTCTATTTAAGTTCAGGTGTACCTATACCTGTGCCTGTTTGTAGATGTGTTGGTCTGGGTCATTGTGGACTGACTTCCCAGCCTGACCTTGGCTCTTTTCTGTCACTGTGGACCTGCCTGCTGATCATGAGACTGGGCCTCACCCTGACCTGTAGACTGGCTTGACCTCAGCCCTGCTCTGGTACCATGGACCTGCCCAGCACTCACAGGGCTGTGTCTGACCCTGACCTGCAGACTGCTTTCTCAGCCTGGCCTTGGACCTGTCCCATTGCTGTGAACTTGCCTGATGATCTGGTTTGACCCTAGCCACTACTCCTAGCCTGCCCTTGTCCCTTATTTTAGGACAGTAGGATGGTGTCTGGTGAGGCTTCTGCTCTGCTTGCTGTGATCTATCTCCCTGTCCCTTGGGTAGCAGCCAGCCCTCGCTGCTCCTTCACAAGGACCAGGCACTGGTAGCGATGTGGTCTCTGACTGGCTCCTACCAGTCTAAACTAATTACAAGACTGTGTTAAGAGGTGGCAGGAACAATGAAGATGATGTTAGTTCTTCCAGGATCTGCCTCCCAAAAGCAGTCCTGCCTCTTCCCCAACCACAGGTACTTGTTCCCACCCCTCTTTCTTGTGCCAGCACAAGTTTTTTTGTGCAGCAAGGTGGTGGACCAGAACAAACAAAAGTAATGAAGTTGGCTCTTGAAGAAAACAAAGCATGGATTTAGCTGGGGCAGGAACAAGCATCTAGCATTGAGAAGAGTGGCTGGCACAGCTTCAGCCTCAAGTGTTTGTGGAAGTCTGGCTGAAAGATCACCAAGGTTAGGGGTTTTACTGTGATCACACCAGGTCTGTCTGGGATCCTGGGAATTTGTGTGGTTGGCCTAGGCTGAAGTGAGCGATGACATGTCTTCCCTTCTGTCACTACCCAAGCTAGCTCAGGCATGAAGGTGCTGCTGCAGTTACATCCTGCAACTGGCAATGTAGATACAGCTGTGGTTGTTTAGGCCTTTCTTACTTAAGTAAAGAAAGCAGCAAACATGTTCTTCTAGATCCAAAGGTGCTGGGCACAGGGTTTACTTTCAGTTCATATTGAATGAGAAGAGGGTCAAAATGTAAGTGTTCTGTGCTTGACTCTGCCAGCCTAGTTGTGTGAAGATCAGCCTCTTTAGTACTGATTGGTTGCTTTGGTTTTTTCTACTGCCTAGTGTTTCTATTGTTCTGTTCAAATGTCATCTTCTGTCAGAATCAGCATGGCAGTAATGTCATGACTGGTACGTATCTGAACCAGCAGTGTTCAGAACATGTTAACTTCCGAAATCTTTAACCCACTAAGTGAAATCTCCAAGCAAAAGCTCTCACCATTGACCATAGTTGTAGCAGGGAATATAGTGATTAGTTGGAAAGGGAGACTAAGCCATGCTCTTGATCATTAAGGTGTTCTGTCTGGATCTGGGTGTAAGCATGTGTGGCAGTGCACCCCCTACACACCTTTTCTCTCTTCGACCACTTTAGGAGCTCAGGAATTCCTGCTGGACCACTGCCTTTGTGTAGCGAGTTGGTCAGTTAGGCGTCCCTTAGCTGTACCAGAAACTCCTACGTGGCTGAGGCAGCGAGCGGCACTGTCCTTATCAGAAACTTGTGCATGGCCGAGGCGGGGAGCGAGAGCAATCAGTTATCCCCTGACAGCCTTGAAGCATACCTTTCCTGCATCGTAACTGAGTGGAGCGGTACCATGGTTACTGGAATTCCAGTAATTACTGACCCGGATTGTGGCTCGGATGGAAATTTACTGATGACTGTATCCAATCATCTCACGATCCTATAAACAGCAGTCCTAAGTGAGGCCCTTTGAGCTCTCCTGGACCGCAGCGGGCTGCACCAGCACCTCCCTCTGAGAGGGATGCCTCTCAGAGCTAGCAAACTCGTTTGCTGAAACCAGAGGTCCATTGCTGGAGACTGACAGTGGAGCCTGGGCTGAAACCTTCACTCCTTCAGACTCAGCCCTCGCCCGTTGCAAAATGCCAAGGCATTTGACACGAATATTTCACTGAACTCAAGGGGAATTTTTAACAGATATACCTTTATAGATATGTATATAAATATATATATAAATATATATGTCTGTAGATGTACAATTTAATTACAAAGTGAGTCTTATCCTGCTGCAAGATATATACNCGACTGGTGATTGAGTGCTATTAAAATATCACAGTCAAATCCTGCGATTTGCCACAAGTGAATTCTAAACTGCTACTAAATCAAACTGTGTAAAGTCACTCATTCACGACAAACTAACCTAGTCAGCAGGATTCACAAATCTGCGTTCCTGGCAGCATCCCGAGGAAGCTTGTGCTGTAGTCGATTGCTCTGGATCTGCTTCATGTCTTTAGTATCCAGCTCTTATGTTATGCTAACTTAATTTTTATTAAATGAGGAAGGAGGGAAAGTTTTCATAAGAACTGATAAAGCCAGAACTGCCCAGCAAATAAAAGGTATCTTCAACATGAGCAGGTGAGAAATCTTTAAGAAGATTAATGAAGAGAGAAAATGGTAATCATCAATAATTTATTCATTATGTTATAGGGGAAAAATACATTTCATAAATTACTTATTACTCATTGTTGGATATTCATAAGAGAACATTTACTTTTTCTTCTACCATTAATATTGAGGATTCTGGTAAGGACTTAATTAAAATTATTTGCTTTGTTGCTAACAAGATACATTTGCATGAAGATTGTGCTATTCTAGACACTTCTGAAGTTCCAGAATTTATCAAGTATCATGGACATACTAGGAATCATTGAAAAGGCAGTCTAAAGGATAGTAAAATCAAGAAGGCATGTGAAACTGCCAGTGTAAATAAGGAACAAGCGATGAATGGTATCAGGGGTGGAAGAAAGACTAAAGATTACTTTTGTGTGGAATAGAGTCCCTGATGCTTGGTAAAGATGAAACTTGTACATATTTTTGTGAGCTGTATTAAATCAGATTAAGATTAATGAGTGCCAGATTAAGCATTTTCCAGGATATTCAGTAAGGAAAGGAAGCCAAAACAGCTGTTAATTTTTTTTTTCCAAGAGCTGAAAGTGTTGAAGGAGATTGGAGTGGTACTTGGAGAGACATTTTATTATAACTGTTTTGCCCTTCTTTCTATATCCAGCTTGATGTTTTAAAGGAAAGTAGATACCGTCATGCTGACCTCTTCTTTGAAGTCATAAACAATGTGAACAACACAGATGATTGCTTCAGGCCTAATGGCCATTACTTAAAATATCCTCCTCTTTTAGATTTGTAGCTGAGTAGACCAGCATAACCAGGAAGAAATTCTTGGTGCTTATGAATGATCCTGCAAAGATCCAGGAAGAATTACAAAATAAAAGAACAAATGAAGGAAACTTACCTGCTGTTAGTCCAGAGGAACACTATTTCCTTGTCTGGTGAGCACTTCCTCGAAGTAATTTTATCATGGTTTTGGAAGCCTTTTATAATGTTTGTATCTAACATCCCACTTCCATTTGTCTGACAACAATTCTTCTTGGTTGGGATAAACCCCTTGTGCATGTGGTTCTGGGTTCTGTTCCTGAGTGAATCAACCTCTCTGGCTTTTTCTCTTTCCATCCGTAAAATTAGCATAATAATGCTAATTTATCACAGGCTATAGTTAGGCTCAATTAATGTTTGTAATGAACTCTGTGACTGTTGGATAAAACATGCTGTAGAAGTGTATTATTATTATTAATAGAGCCTTTTGTACAACTGCACTCTTAACAAAGCACTACCATCGCTCACTAGCTTTAGTCCTAAAATGTCATCAAAATTCCTAAGAACTTAATGGGATACAACTTTCTGGTAGTGTGTCCATTTCTCTTCCTGACTCGTTCATACCGTCAGAAGAAGTGGCGGTTCCGAAGCATGGAAGAGCTGCAGTTTGTGCAAAGAGAAATGATGTAATTTCGTAAGTGATCTAGGACTGAAAGCTGTTTAAACAGGGCCTCGTTTACGCTGACCTCAATTCTGGCTGAACTAGTTCAGCCTTCAGAGGGCTGCGATCTGTAGAACAGCTTTCTTAAAATGAGGTACCTGTCTAGTTGGGACTATAAATAGTCCTTAACTG
Organism: Scopus umbretta; assembly: GCA_013400535.1. Taxonomy (NCBI): domain Eukaryota; kingdom Metazoa; phylum Chordata; class Aves; order Pelecaniformes; family Scopidae; genus Scopus; species Scopus umbretta. Next base: position 27,543 of record VZTL01037162.1, read on the forward strand.
TGGAAATGATGGCAGTGTAAGAGAGTGGTAGTAGACAAATCTCAGTCTATACCATTGGAGGAAAATACCAGTAGGCTGGGGTTCATAGTTAATGCTCTTGGATTTTGGTTACATATACCAGGTTAACAGTTGGAAGAGAAAGACTTGGAACTCCCTTCCCATTTGTCAGGAGCAGATTAAAAACGGAGGAACAAGCTTCACAACTGGACTTGTTACCTCAGATGTTTTTTGGTTTTTTTTTTTCTAGATGAAATAGAAATAGCACAGGAGTTTTTAGTAGGTAAGAGAGGATCACAGTTAGGAGTGGAAATTAGCACATGAGAACTGTAGAATATTCAAGGTAGTAGATAATGCTCGGGCCGGATAAGAGGGTATTAGCAATGCATGCCTCGCCACCGATGATCTCCTCAAAGAATACAAGTCAGTAAAACTTCAAGGACTGGCAGTGGAAACATCCTGCTACAAAGAAGGTTGTGAAGATGAGAGAAGGCCACCACCGTGAGGTCAGCAGGAGCCAGCAGTAACTAGGGGAAAGGTGGAGGTGGCAGGGGGAGATCGCGACCACACCTCACTTGAGGGACCAAAGGACTGCCCCCACACCCTCCTTTTGGGCATGCGCAGTGAATTAAAATCACACTGGAGCTTTAAAATTAAGCAGAAAAAATACAGAGCAATGGAAGAAGAGGAAGCCCAGTCAGTTCAATGATTGTGTATTAGGCAGGCGTGGTGTGTTAACTGTCATGTAAAAATGTCAAAAAAAGAACTACAGTAGGCGTGCTTCATTTGTGGAAGTATTCCACCTTGTACCCTGTGCAGAATAAAACGATGTCTCCTCTCTAAACATACTT
>VZTL01037164.1:0-52641 GCA_013400535.1 Scopus umbretta
CTTAAATTTAAAGTTACAGCATGCTTTTAACATACTACCCATGCTCAAGGAGGCAGGGGGGTAGTCTTCTTAGTTTTAAATTGAGTCAGTGGTTGTGATCTTCCCCTGCCGAAATTACTTTTCTCCTACTTTCCTTCTTGGCAGATCTTAAGTAACTCTTCATGGTTTAGTAGTCAGGACAATACATCACATTGTATCCTGTTCCTGGACAGTTTGACAACTACATCAATTAACTTAGCAATCTATTAACCAAACAAAAGCATAGATAGGGTAGGGCTTTACAATGGACATTCTACAGCAGCATCAAGTTTTGGATAACACAAGAGGGCATCCCTCATTCTTTTCATAATTCCTTCAGTAGTTTTTCTGGTGGGGATTGAGCTGCCTGGGATTGATGGGTCCTCTTGGCTTTGCCCAGAGCTGCTGCCTTCTAGAGAAGGCTGTCTGCAGTTTGGCGTTTGCCATGCTCTTGAGCTGCTACATATGCCTAGTGTACACCTTGCTGAGCTTCTCAAAAGGTAGGATGGTCAGCTTTGTGCAGGCTGGATACAGAGGTGTTGGAGTTGCTGACATACGTCATAGTGAAGTGGTTGGAGCACTTGCCCAGAAGAAGAGAGCGCTCTTCAGTTTCCTCTTCAGCCTAGAGGGCTGGGTGGATGCCCAGTGGCCTGGCTGCTGGGCTCTTCCTTGGTGAAGACACTCTCTTGAAGAAGTCAAGATTCGCTAGACCAGAGGAGGTGGTAGCAAAGGGAAACTTGGTTCCCTGCTGACTGAGGCCCTAACTTGTAAAATGGGAGTCTTGAGTTTTCCTCTCTGTTTCCAGTAGCATTTAGACTTCTAATAAATAATCACTTCATACGTTGATGCATAATCAGTGCTTGGAGTAGGGAACCTGTTCTCATCTGATTGCATTTTAAATGACAGAATTGCACGGATGTCAAAAGCCAGGCAAGGGCTATGATTGTGAACCCTGATCGTGATGTGTGCTTTTCAGCAGGCAGATGAAACACCAGTTTCTGCAGAAGGGCAGAAAGAGGGATGAAGCTGAGCTAGCCCTCTTTCATTGTCTTTGGCTTGCTTAGATAGAGCCTGCCAGAAATTTGGATTATCCTGTGTCCCTCTCACAAGGCCTCAATTCTTCTTGTGTTGCACATTAGGGAATTTAGACCCTGGTAGATTCCATTATGGAAGGCGATGCTGGGTGCCAAAGTCCTTTGGGATTCTTGTTTTTAGCATTTAATAGGTCCGCATGTGACCATCTTGTTCTCCATGAATTTTTTAAGAACTTCTGCTTGGCCTGATCTGGCTGGCTATTAGTTGCTGCTGTTTGGCTGGTTTTGTGTTTTTTTTAAAAAATCTGTGTAATTGTTTAACAAAGAGGCAAAATAGATTTAAAGAGCAGAAAGGTGTATAATAAACCTCTACATCACATGAACTTTTGAAGGCTGTTTGAATACTTTTACTGGCAGAGTTCCTGTCAGCTGGTTCTGTTAGCCCAGTGTATCTAACATTCCTCGAAGATGTAATATAAATATGTTGTCCCCAAATGGCAACCAGAAGGCGTTGCTATTCTTTTATCTATATTTTTGTTGGTTTTGTTTTCCTTTTGGAGGGGTCAGTAGAGAGCAAATGCCTATTTAAAAGTTTGTTCCTTTCAGTTCTGTTTTTGCAGTGGGTGGGATGCAAAAGTATCCAGAAATAGATGCTGTAAGTATTTTCTGCTACCGTGCCTGGCCCTTTAATCTCTTTTAAGAAATTGAATCCTGCCGTTCTATGCCCAGTAGATGTTGCTGTTGAATCAGTAACACCGAAAGAGGACAAGGAGAAAAAAGCTTTCAGAACTCAGAAGGTATGATAAGTTTTCTGGTATCTTATCCAGAGACGAGAGGTCTAATTTTTTTTTTTTTTCCCCAAATGCAGTGCCCGTAGTGTTTTCATTTATATATATCAGCTTGGGAATCTGCAGCATAAATGAGAAGTAAGCATCGTGTGTGTAACTTCGAGTTATAGGTTTAATGTCCTGTGGAAGACTGTGGGAAAAGTGGATTTTCTACCCTGTATCTCCGTTATTGTTTTACTAAATATTCGTACTTTGTACTCTCATCCTAAGCTCAGTCGTAGTGATATCTCTAAAGCACAATACAGTTTTGCAAAGCTATGCCGTATGGTAAGAATGGGCATTCCTGTAGCCTTCTACAAGTCAGCATTGTTTCTTGGAAGCTGGGGCCTTGCCAAGTTGTTGGAGGACCTTTTAGGATGAAAACTTATGCTACCGGGTGGGTTTTGCATGCTTTTATTGAAGGAGACAAAGCAGGGCAGGCAGGTCACTTTGGGAGAGGAGACTGAAAGAGGAGAGAAAAACATTTAAAGGTGGCATGCTTCCTTTAGCAACACATGTTCAGTAAGACTATTTGTAGAGAAGGCTATTTTATTTTATTTTTTAAATGCAGTCTGATCTTCTAACAGAGTTTGAGGAATAGTTTGCTATTGATCAGAAAAACTGCATGAATAAAACACCGAGTAAACAAGTCATCTCACTGCTGAGTTTTCTTTCCCTGCTATATGGAAAACATCTGCAGCTATTGGTTTCCTTGGAAACAAATTCACTGCAAAAGCTAAATGCACTGTACTGAGCCTGTCAATTTTACTGCATTTGAGAAGAGTTTAACATGCACGCTTGGACCTTTTAACTACATTTGTTTTTCAAATGCTGTGTCATTTATGCTGTTCTTGCATAGAACACCTGATCAAAGGAGATGTGCGACATGCTTTGGATTTTGGACAGAACAACAGGAAAGGTTGGTATTTACAAGCCTAAACATGGACAATGTGTGTGTGTTGTATGTAAATATATATTTACTTAGAGACAGCACCTAGTTTTCTGAACACTTATTTTTAAAGTCTTGCCTTTTAAAGCTCAGTGCTATTGTGTGCAGTCTTAGCTGGTTTTTGGAGTTGGAGGTTAGAGAGCTGCTGAAAGGAATTGCTGGTATATTTGCCTCATAATAGGATTTTGGCAGGACATTGGTTTTATTTGTAGTTTATTTAATTAATTCAATATGGGATACATGTATGTGTTCTCACAGATTAGTATTTTTGTTCTATTAGTATTTTTGTTCTGTCTGTGAGAGGAGTATGATTTCATATATTGTGTTAGAAGATTTTAGTGATGCTTATGATTAGCTTCAACTGTTCAAGTCAAAAACAAATCTGTGCAACAGTGTGGTTGTGTAATTGTATCAGGAAGAATTAATTTAAAACTTACTTGCCTTATCGTACTTTAAGAAAGAGAAGTTCTGTTGAGCAAGTATTGCGTAAGAATTAGATTGGTTTTCAGCAGGTATGTTTAACAGCTTCATGTGTGTACCTGTGTCACAAGTAAATGAGGTAGAAGTCACATTTCTGACTGTCTTTCTGTTAGTAAAATGGTTTCCCATATATATTGGAAAAATAACATGTAGTACTGAGAAGACTATGCTGTATTGAAAAACATTTTTGACACATGTTGACAAAACATTGGCTGTAGCTTGTCAAATATTAGAGACATGTGGCAGTGATTCCATGGTGGGATTGCTTGCTAAAATAAGCTTTAAAATGTTTCATAAACTCCTTTTCCTCTCTAAAAGGAGACAGCTGTTCACATGAAATATATATAAAATTAAGTCACTAGGCCTGTTGCATTTGGGATTTTATTCCTGAGTATTAAACAATCTTTGAATCCGAGACCTTATTGTGTTCTCCCCATGGGTAATGTTGCCTGTCATTGCTGAAGGTGTATCTTTTTAAAGAGTTCTCTCTCCAGAAAGGACTTGAAGTGAAGTTGTTATGGACTCCCTTTTATTAGTATTTGCTTTGGATGCTCTAAGTTACTAATATTACATCAGAATGATCCATGTGCTCTGTGTACACAAACTGAGCCTATCTGGGGATTGGGTAGGTGGGGAGAGCGGGCAGACACTGTTTTTTCCATGAGAAACTAGTCTTTAGTTTTAAATACTCTTTTGCAAATGTCAGGGGGAGAGGAAGGAAAGGGATATAAGTAGAGTGAAAGAAATATTTGTATGTCAGCTGTTATTCATGATCTATCTTCCAAATCCTATCCTGCCCCTCCTTGTTGCCCCTACACATTTAAAAACCTAGAAAATGAATAAAAAATATTTATTCTGTTGTAAAGCAAACAGTTCAGTTCCTTGAACAGCATGCTGCTAATCCCATGAAAGCAATACAATTAAAGTTAAACCATCTAATAACATAACTACTTTTACTTCTTGAGAGCTGTTTGCCTGCAACCCATTACCACACCACTGCTAGTTACAAGACATCCCATTCGCACATACATATGACAGTGAAGAGAAGAGGATCAAAATGTTCTCCTTCAGAGATCCAGGCATTGCCATGAAGTATGCAGGAACATGATTGGAGACTGGTCCATTTTTCATCTGCTGTCTTGGAAAGAGGCATAGAGTACTATAATTCTTTCTTTCCTTGAACTCCATTCCAGGCCTAACGTGCTGACAGTAATCATGCAGAAGCATTGTATGCTATAACAAGTACATGACCACGTATAATGAAATAGTGTGAGATGCTGTGTTGTTTGTCTGATGCATTCCATGTATTTTTCCTTTACTTTCTTGGAAAATTTTGTGTACTTCTGAATTTTTTATTAGGTCATGATTTTTTTTTTTTTTTTGTGTTGCCCTAAGTAACATCTGACTGGAGCTGACCAAAACCAGCACTGTAGATAACACCCTTTGAATTGGCACATCCAAGTTGTACAACTGTGTTTCGGTAGGCATTCAGCTGCTGAGCTTTTGAGGGAGCTCTGTGCTACAGTTCAGTCTTGATGTGGCAGTTACATCTGATGAGCAAACACAGATGGGTAAGTGGCAGAAGTGTGGGAGAGGATGGCACTGGCGTTCTGCTGAGTCTCTGGGGGGGAGCTGGCAGCTGAAGGAGCGAGTCATTTAGTCATTTTCACCCTGTTGAAACTGGTCTCATAAGGAGAACTCCAAGACCAAAACTTTGAAGAAAGAAACTTGAAGAACTTGAGAAATGGCAAGAGTAAAGAACCTGAAATTTTGTGGAAATGTCATTTTGAACTTTGTTTATGTCTCGTAAAACATGATGTGACTAAAGGGATAACAGAATACAGTGCAAGAACAGCATGATTACAAAGCAACTGTTGACAATTCCAGTGTTGAAAATAGTTTGACGTACCAGTTGGTGCTTCCTGGAGGTTATTACTTACCAGTAACTGTGCAAACTGACCTGACAGTGTTGGATAGGGTTAGAAGCAAACACATCTCGTGAGTTGGAAGAAGAAACGGTGCGCTGTGCTCTGGGGATGAGTGTTAATCTTTGCATTTATGGAGCCAGCCAGGTTGTGGTTGTGATCAACACAATTCAAAAGATGTTTTTTTAAAGTATCCAGATGTTATAAAGCTTAAAAAATTATTTGAAACTGAAGCCCATGCAACTTCTTTTGTGTAATAGATGGTTTGTCAAAAAGCACTTTTTTTTACTGCATTTTAAAGGCAAAGAAAGTGAAAATAAACACTATTGCATTAAGGTTGTCACTGACAAAAGAATCCTTGTTATGGATTGGAAATAGCTGTAAGAGTGAAGGATGGAAAATAAGAAAAAGCAACAGCAGTACATAATCAAAATAACAAGGAAATGTATACATGCATGCTTACATGTTTCTTTCAAAAGCAGTAACTGCTCAGGACCACGGTCCTTCAAGAAAACGAACAGTAATGCTTTCAGAAGCCCATTAAAGCAAAAATGCAGTCTTTCTGTTTCAAGAAAGCATGAAATGGTGTTTTGGATGTGGCTTACAATGTAAAGTAGCCTAGAGGACATTTTCCTTTCTGACAGCTTTACCATAATGAAGGCAGAGAAAGTATCAACTGAAGAGCCACCGTTTTCCCTCATTTAGTGAGGTGTTGTGCAGAGCAGCTCCCAGGAAAGATCAATTTAATTTGGATGGTTTGGGAAGTAGTGTCTTCTGTGAAGAATATTAAGTGGAAGAAATGATGGGAACTAATAAATGTTCACTATTTCGTATTCTAATTGAAAAAAAAAGAACCCCAAACAAACCCACAAATCACTGTGAACTAAACACAGTGATTTTTGCTTGTCAAGAAACGAAAAAGTTGTAAATGTCTGCAAAAGCTGCTTTTTTTTAAAATTTTTTTTTAAGAGGCTTTTTTTTTCCCTACCTGGCATCTCTTCCCACTTTTGATGAGATCTGAGCTGGTCTTTCTCTCATGTATTAAGCATCTGTCAACACAAATGACCAGGCTAAGAAAACAATGCTATTTTATTTACTGAGGATTATTTGCAATAACATAGATGGGGGAATGGGCCTGTTAAGGTAACAGACACGGAGAACTTTTCAAGCTCAGTTGTGAAAGACACAAAGGCACCGTTGAAGGACCTGTGGTGAGGGTGAGTGTTCTGCAGCAAGACTGAGATCTTGTTTGGGGTTTGGCCTTTTTGGCTGCAGGCTACATACCCTTGTGGTTGTTGGAAGTGATTTTCCTATTCCTGGATATTTTTTGAGACTTCTTAAATTTTCCTGTTCTGCATCAAGACAAAGTCAGGTCCTTTAACAGCGCTTGGGGCGCAGTCTGGGAGGGAGGCCAGCACCCAGGGCAGAAGAGTAAGTAGCCTTGGGGGGACACGTCTGCCAGAGGTGGGCAGCTCACCCAGACTAATCACAAACTGCATTTTCCCATGTCTTCAGTACATTCCCTGAGTATTGCATTATTTTCGTTTCTGAAAAGGGAGAAGCTTTCTGTCACCCTAAAGCTCCAGTGAATGCTACATTTTGAAAGATGTAAAAATGGAAAAGGGCAGTGAAATTTTAAGATATATCCCTTTAAAAAAAAGTTCTGAATTAAAGTTGACATCCTTCTACTCTGTCCTTTATCTGTGATAAAACTTGTCAGCCTGTTCCTCAGGGGTAAGCACTTCAGTTTTATTCTGTGTAATCAAATTGAATGGTCTTGGAAATACCCTACTTTTTTATTCTGAATACTTTTTAGATTGCCGATTGTATGTGAAATTAACAATTGTAAGTGACAGTTAAATATCACATTTTGTTACAGAGTAATTTCCTGAGAATGTTTTAAATCAGCCCTGACTCTTGAATGGTAGACCTGCTAAACTTTTATGTGTATAGCCAGTACCTTTGAAATAGTGATTCTTACAAAGTGAGGCATGTAATAAAATTTGGACTTTTTCTTAATACTCCAAATCTGAACACACACACACACAAAGGGGTTGATTTAAAGTCTAATACTTTTTAGGAAACCTCATATTTAACAAATATTGGACTGATTTTTGGGGGTGTGGGGAGAAATTAATTTTGTACTCTTCACCCTGCATTTCCTTGGAAAAGAAAACCACCACCACAAGAGAAAACAAAAGACGTGTTTGCTGGATCGATTTAGTTTCTGCATTTAAATACGAAATACTAACTCAGGTGGAGAATGTGACTATGACATCTCTGCATCCAGACTCTACTACCTGTTTAATTATCATGGTACCTTTCAAAATCTGCCCTTCTAAAACACAAGCTTCCTGATTTCCACTTTTTTTCTATGTTTAAAGTACTGTGGTTTCATGGTTTTTAGGGACTGGAGTACAGTTTCCCCTGTGTGGCCTTTCCTTTAACGATACATACCTGTCAAAGCATCCCAAGGAAGAAAATAACAGTGATACTTCATTTCTTTCCATATTATTTCTGTTTGCAGGAAGTTCTTTCCCCACTCACCTGCATGCTTCCTGTCTTCGGTCTTCCTAACTTCCTACAAAAAGCACTTCCTTCATGTATAAAGACATCTCAGTAACCTTAGAAAGGTAGGGTCTTACTTAGCATTGCACTGGTGAAAAGACAACATTCATGCATTGCCATGCCTGCTTTTAGAGGAGTGCAGCTGCTGGCACATCTGGGTAGTTTAGCTTCCCAGACTGGGGGGGGATAAAGGCCTGAAGCGGCCCTCAGCTGAGCAGGGGCAGTTGGAGGTGTTTACAAAATAAAGTCTTTCAAGGCTGTTGGCTCTGCAGTGATTACTTAATCCCATGTGGCAAAAGACGGGAATGAAGACGAGAACTGAATGAAGCAGTTAACGGGAAACCTGGCGCTCTTTAGAAACACAGATCAGTGGAAGAGATTCAAATGACATTTCATTTATTTGCTTCTTACAAGAAAGGGAGGCTGGGGAAAAAGAAGACCCTGCCTGTTACACTAGGATGTATTGAAACCCTTGACCTGATAAATTGTTTTAAGTTCATTCAGGCTGAAAAGCCTAAATACAAAACTTCACGAAAGTATGAGAAATGCTGCTCTAGCATAAAACTGAGATACCAGATATGAAAGAAATGAGTTATGGAAGAGTTAGTGGCAAAGCTAAACTTTAAGAACTAATCTTGATTGTTTTGTTGTTTGGTTTTGTTTTGGTTTTTTTTTTTTAAGGAGAGGCTAGATTGTAATTGATAAGGGGAAAAGAAAAATGTTTAGGGAAGAAGACTGAAAGTCCTGGGAGCTGCACTGTAGCAAGATTGGGCTCGTCTGGGGAAGAGGCCACCAAATAGAAATGAGTATGTTGCATCTCATCCATCTTCTACTACTTCTCAGCTGTGGGCCTGAGCGATAATGGAAAGGAAGGGGAGCACCTATGTAGAAAGAGGGTGAAGCCTTTCCCCGACTGCCAAATACTTGGTCCGGGTACCACGATGGGCTCGTCTCTGTGTGTGGCTAACACAAGTCCCAGGTGAGGGGGCGTGGAGAGCAGCCATTAGGCCCTTCTTTCTGTATGACGCTTACTTTCTCAAAGGAAAATAGTATGGAGGTTGATCTGATACGGAGGACTCAAGAGATTTGGTAAATTAATAGATTAGTAAAACAAGGCATAATTTTGGTGGAATTCTTCTATTAAATGCTGCTGCACATCTGAAGGCTTCTTTAGTCTGTGATCCTGTATGAACCTTGCCCATGCTTTGGCTTTGTACAAGTGTCTGAGTGTCAAGTTTTTAAGAAGAAAAGACTTTTACTTTTTTTTCCCTTCCTGCATGTATTTGCAGGGTAATGACTTGTACAATGCAAAGTTCTCTGTATTCCTTGAGATTGTGAATCTAGGAACAATTTTCTCCTTGTGAAAGTGTGAGGTGTTGCCAAAACCAGACTACTGCCATCTCTGCTTATGAATCCCAGTTTCAAATCCCAGATGCTTTACATAATAAAGCCTAACTGGGCTGATTACCAAGAGAACTCAGTCATTCAGAAAAATAAAAGGGAAAAATCCCTTTGCTTCATGAAGGAAGAATTGGTGCCAAGAGGAGGTTGAAATGTTAAAAATGCATTTTCTGTTTGGATCTTTCATATCAGCTGTCCTGTCTCCTATTTCTTTTCCCTTTCACTTAAGGCTGGGGATCAGTATTGCTCTTGTGCAGTGGATGTATGTGGAAGTCTTTTGTAGGACCTGTGAGGACCTAGATTATGAAAACCACATTCAGTGGGTCTCTTCCCGCTCTGCAGGAGCCCCGCTTAGGTAAGGCTTTCTGGCTACATCTGCAGTGTCTTAGGACAGCCGTGGTGACGTGGATGCCTGTAGCTTCATTGCTTGCACAGTCTGTAGAGTTTTGTGGCATGTGATGTTGGGGCCATCCAGAAAAGAGCGTGGCTGAGTTGCCCGCCTGATGTTGACCATGTGGTATGGCTGGAGAGCAGTATGGGACGTTTGGCAGAGGATTCAGCTGCATAGGCATAACTGTCCATATGCTCTGCCTGTTCCCTTTGCAGCAAGCCATGTATGTGGTAGGGCCCGTGCAATGTGGCAGGGAAAACTGTATGTCATTTAATTTCTTGTAGTCCTGCTTTATATTCTATAAATAGTATTTCTCCCATTGCAGCTGCTCTCAGGCTCTTAGAGAAACTAAGCTCCTGGGGGTTAAAGTGGAAGCCCTCTTGTGGATTAATAATTGATTAAAAAAACAAGAAATGGGGAGTTGCTTTAGGTGGTCAGTTTTCTGTGGGTGGGTGGATGGGCATTACTGGTGGAGTAAAGCAGGCATTCAGCTATTCAACATAATCCCAAATGAGCTGGAAATGGAAAGGAAGTGTGGAAAGACAAAATTTGCAAATATGTGAGATTAATCAATTGTAATCAGCATTCAATGCTGAATGCAAACAGATGGAGGATAAACTGGTGATGCTAAGTAACTGAGCAGTAGGGTAGGTGAAATGAATTGTTTGTACAGAGTGATACATATGAGAAAAGACAACACTATTCCCTAAGCTAGCTGTTACCCTCGGTAAGAGACCTTGACTGATCGAGAGTAGTTCCCTGAAAACAGCAGCAGCTCAGCCGGCACTCAGTGTTGGTCCAAAAGGCAAACAGAGCATTACAAACCACTGAGAGGGAAACCAAGAACAACAAAATCCTTACGTCACTGTGTAGTCTCTGCTGTGCCTACTTCTTGAGTACCATGTCCAGTTTTGTTTGCTTTGTTAGAGTAGAATTAGGGTACGCGGAGGCATGCCGAAGGCGGTCAGAGGTATGGGGTTGCTTTTGTATAAATAGGAACTAATTAGTGTAGGGAATTTTCTGTCTGGAATAAAGGCAATTGGAGAGGACATAGTATCACCTACAGTGGAGGTCTGTATAATCATGAATGGCTTGGGGAAGTGAATAGAGAGTGTTTGCTTCCTGTTTTTTTTTTTTCCCACTGATTCACAAAAGGCAATCTGGGGCACCCAGAAAAAATTCAGGAAGGTACTTGAAGCAAAAGCAGTTTTTCACACAGCACGTCATTAAATTTTGGAACTCACTGATGAACGATATTGTGGAGATCAAAGTACAGTGAGCAGAGAAATCTTTAAGTATATTGTTGCAAGTATCTTTTGCTCAGGCAATACTCATTACATGATTATATGTTAATAATGATTTAAGGTTAGTGCTTTGGCTCCTCACATGAGAGAATAGCTGTATGATATTTCTGGAACATTTTTAAAATAGCTACAATTTCTTGAAAAACTAGGTAATGTTTTTTGGCTGGAGCTGTTTGAGAATAACAGGGGTGTAATGTTGCTGCATTTGAACAGGTTTTGCTGGAGATCACAGCCAAAAACAGAGCAAAGTACAGTACTGAAGGAAAAAAAAAATGTGGTTGTGGCTTTTAAACCCAGTAGAAATTTAGAAGAAAATCAATACAAACCTGCAGAAATCAGGTCAAATATTACATCCATGTAGCCCTGGAGGTTGACTCATAAAATTCTGCAATACATTTGCTTCTTGCTTCTTATCTTTGAAGTTTCACTGAAAGAAATAGGAGTACAGGCCATTTGACAAAAATGTTTTAACTACATTTTAAACATCTAAGACAGAACTGAAAGGACATGTGTTCCTCAAATTTCTTTGTGAAAGTATTTCTACACAGTTCTGTACTTCAGTATGAATTCCTCTGCTGCAGCAGGGACTTGCCTGGGACTACTGAAGAACTTTTGCTAGTGGTGATACATTAGCAGAAGTTAAAAATCAGAATCCCAGAAGCAGGTTGAATTTTTCAGTAAAACCAAAATACAAATATTAAAAATAATTACATTTTACATGAAAAATGAAAACATTTCCTACCATGTTTACAGACTCTCAGTACTAGAACTGGACATCAATCCTTTCCCACTCAGATTTTCATTTAGCATGAGATGTGTGGGGCTGAAATGGCATGTTTCACTCCCTATTGTGGAGAGTTAAATGATGACCTGCAGAGGTGTGGGGCATCAGGCACAAACTTCAAGAGAATGAAAATTGCAATAGTTAGTTCCTGAGCTATACTGACACTGGTATTTCCAGGACTGTTTTGATTGCCTAGGTAGCTCATGGTAAGATACTGGTTTGATTTTTGTTGCAGGGAGGCTCAGTTGTCTCCTCTTGTTAAGAGTAGATTTTAATTAATTTAAGGTCTGTTTCTTTACTCCTGACTCAAGGATATTCAGAAACCATGGATGATTTGGTTTGATTCCAGTTTCAAACCAGCAGGGATCCTAATCCCTCATTCTGTGGTTAAGTATATGGAAAATGCTGTATCTCTGTTTCCTTCAGTAGAGAAACTATGCCTAAGCTTGTTACTGTATCACTCCAGGCAAGGCTGCCTGATCTCCCTGAACGAACATGATTAAACAAGTGAAGGATTAAAGAAAAGAACAGTTTTAGGTAAAGTAACTTTTAGTCCAGGTAACTGAAACCTTTTGCTTTGATGCTCTGCTTGTGCCTTGCATGTTTTGAATTTGTTTGAAGGTGTAGAAAGTATGCATAAAGTGGTGATAGTGGTGTAACTGGGGTTTAACTAGCATATTAGAATTCTTCCTTCACTTTGCACAAATATAAATAGGTATTATGTGCATGTGATCCTGAAAGTTGACTGGCTGATGTGATAAAATTCATCACATTTATGTCTTGCTTTTCATTTTTTATTTCACTGAGGAAAGACTGCGGAAAGATGGACCTTGTGATATATGGGAGGCTTAAGCAGTTTGCTGATTCTCCAAGGAAAATGTGAAATTGTTACTGAATTGAGGCAGGACACTCAAGGAAAGCTGGGATTGAACTAGCATCTTCTATTGCAGTAGATGTTTATGAATGAATACATCTCCTGCACTTCTTGTTGCACTGGGAAATAGTGTAATCTTACAAGTGACTTTGCTGTTCCGCATGCACTAAAATGTCTTAGGCCTCTACCTTGCTGCAGTCAACGACTCCCGTTGACTTTCTGACATCTGGAGTTTCTCCCTGGCTCATCTTTGGACATGGTGTTCTGTCCCATAGCCTTTGTTTCAAAACAAGCCTCAGCTATCCGTATGCACCCAGGGACTTGCACACCTCTGCTAGTTCCTTTGCTTCTGCTTCACCACCCGGACGGCCAGAGCCTGACCTGGTAATTGTGGTCTTGATGCAGATCACTTGTTCCGTTGCAAAAAATGCAATCATAAATAGCAGTCAGAAAAACTGAATACTTTTTCTATATCAAGTCCCTATAGGTGCTGTATTTCTATGGTAATACTTTGTTATGCAGAAGCTAGAAATTTTCATTTCTATATTAATATAGAAATGAAAATATATATGACTCCAGTTATATGTAATACATGGAGCTGCTGTAGGCCTGTCATACCTAGAGTGGAAATAATGTGAGACTTTTTATAAATGAGTATTTAAATATGATCTCAATGAATTTGATTGACAAAGGAAGCCCAGATAGATTGATGGGTCCTCTTAAAAAATTTTTTTTTAGTTCATGTCCTCCAATATAATAACATATCGTTGAGAGTTATGAACAAGTCATTACAGATATCCATATATGTTCCTGGGAAGTACTGCTGCTTTTTGCCTGGTGTATGTTATCTGTAGAAAAGAATCTTTGTCCTAAGTAACACAGCGCAATCCTTTTAAGTGTACAGAAAAACAGCCCATTTTCTTTTAGCCATAGATAACCATTTATTTATTTTAATAGCTAAAATAGAAGAGGACATAACTAAAACCAATAGGGTAATTAGAAGACTGGGAGAATTCAGCTGACAATCTTCAAAAACATGCCATAATGAGATTTAGTAGGCATCAAGATAACCCAGAAAAAGGAAAGTGTTAAAAGTTTCATAGTCTGAAACTTGTAAAACAGTCTGTATAAAAGCACTGCAAATCAATTGCGAGGAGCAGTTGTGCAGAGAGACATTGTACGGCTTTCAGTCCTGTAGGATTCTCTCTATCCCTGAAAGTTTTCCAGCGGTGGTGTACCCTCTACAGCAAATGGAAGTTTACTGGCCATTAGGCTCGCTTTTCCTAGTTGCCTTCTACAGCAGTTCTCTTGTATATACTCCATGCACCTTGCGGGGTCCATAGACCCTGACTCTAAAACCCCTTTACCTAGGCTGGTAATACAGAGTTCATGGAAATCTGGATTTCGCAGAGTTGCGGAGTCTACTGTGGCACAACATTTAATTTAAGCAGCCAAGCTCCTCCAACTAGTCTGGAAGATGGTTGCGGTTGTTTCAGCGTGTAAAGGGAATCTGAAGTCCTCAGCCTTCAAAAATGACTATTTCAAACTGAACGTGAGGGCATCGTGCAGGCTGGTGAGCGCGGAATAGCTGTGGCATTGTCAGCAGGAAGGCGTTTTCCTCCACAGCTTCTCACCCTGCAGCAAACCGGCAAGAAGGTAGAAAGGAGCCTGGCATTCACATAAGCGTGAGGAGGGGGCTTTCTGCGAGCCCCCGCTGCTCGCCGTTCCCCTCGCCGCGCTGTCGATGCAGCGCAGCCCTTCCCAGCGCTCGCTGCAGGCTGGGAGAGACCGGCGATACGTCGGCTAATCAACGCTTCGCATTAATTCCTGCATTTGAGGGCTCCACTGCGGGCAAACCCATACGCAGAGGAGGGGAGAGAAGTTTTAAGCGGTCCCGCTGTCATTAACATTCACGGCTCTGGCTTCAAGCAGCACCCGCCTCACCCAGGCGCTGCCAGGAGGGAACGTGCACTCCTGCCTCCCTTTGTGCCGAGGGGGATCCGTGTGGAGTAATTGAAATGCAGGACTGCGAAGCACTGCTGTAGTGGTCTGGTTTGGGGTTTCCTCTCCCCCCCCACCCCCGTCCTTCATTCTTGGAGCAGGGGGAGCATGTTTGCTGTGGATTCTTTTTGTTTTATCAGAGAATGAGATGCTGGCTGAAAATTGAAGAAATGGCCCTAGAAGAATTGATGCAAAGATTAAATGCCGTTTCCCAGTGCGCTGGTAGGAGGAGCTGCTGGTCTTAAATAATGTGTTGTGTGGATGCTGTTAGTGATTTTGTAGGATTTACAGAAAATCCTGGTAATCTGACTAGCATTCTTTATGCATGCTGGCATTAATAGGAAAGAAAATGTTAAGAGCTTTTGTCACCAGGTTAAACTTTTGTTTATATTAATGCTAATTAACATTTTTAGTGCTTAGATATTCATGAGGCAAGCTTTAGAAAGTCCTCTTGAATAGTTTTGGGTAGCTGCTAGCCCAGTCAAATACTCTAAATGGGTCTTGATTCCTTTTGTATCTCTGACTTAGCTGTAGCTAGGAAGTGGGGGGAATTACAGATTTGTCTAGCAGATCAGGTCTAATATGAAGCAGTGAAAAGCCCAGCTAACTAAGGCACTGCAGCTAGTATTTTGGGTGGGTCTAAATGGCACTTTCATGAGAATGAAGAGTTGAATGCATTAATGGTGGTAAATGTAGTTTTACATCTGTATGGATTAAAAATTGCAGTATATCTGCCAAAATGGTTTTAGCACTGTAGAAAGATGATTATGATTTCTGTGAGATTTTCTAAATTTCTTGAAAATGTAAATGCTTATGTGTTCAAAACTAGAACTGAACGGTAGCTGACCTGTGATTAGATCGAGGAGTGTTTTCCTGGCTCTTGCTCATGCAGAGATGTAAACATATTTCAGAATAAAAAGTTACCTGGAAAGAGAAGAGATTTGGTTTTTGCATCCTTTGAAACGGCTTCTTTTGCCCTTTATTCTTAGTCTGTTGACAAATGTAAGAAGTCTTGCATGTTGTCATCAGAGGGAAACTGGTGGTTTGCTGATACAGAATATTTAAGGTTTTATTCATTGCAGTATCAAAACTTTGAATTTTTCCTCCCATTTTCCTGGTCCTCTGTTTCCTAAGGGTGACTTTTCCAGCTTTTTCAATTTCCGTGTGTTACAAGGAGATAATTGGCAAGATGGCTGATGCTGTAGTCCGATGAACAGATAGATTACATGACAAATGTGGAACGGACAGATTAGCTGCATCAGCTTTTCTGGATAGGGGAAGTAGGTATTTTGCCTTCTTAGTACCAATTTGGGGGGGGGGGGGGAAGCAAGACTTAATCTGATGAGAACAAGTGTTAAATTACAAGTAAAGGGTCACCATACATACTATTTTCTCCTTCCTCGTTTTTCCTATGCACTTTTCCCCTGATTATAGTCCTATTTTCAGAACATGTCTTTATTAAATGCTTGGATATTTGTTTTATTGCCTGTTTCGATTTTCTGAATGTTTAAGTAAGAAGAAAGCCAGCCTGATATTTGCTAGGGCATACTGTCTTTTGCAGTTTGTTTTAATAACTCGTACATTGTTTTTTCCACTCCCTTAAAACTGTTGCTGTAGTTTTTCTGGGGCAAGATAAATTTTAATAACGTATAGTAGAATTGTTTGGGAATATGGGAGCCTTTTCTTCCGGAATTGAAGTAGAAGGAGCCTCTAGACTGGCAGCAGGCTCGCTGGTTTGCCTGTGACACCGCCTGTCTCTCAGCTGTGCAGATGTAGGTACACTGTGACCTTCATGTAAGCCACCAGCGGCTGCAAGTGCTGTTTTCACACTTGCCAGCAGGCTCTGACTGTGTGCTGATATTTAGCTTGTTAAACTTGAGTATTTTTCAGAAAAAGCAGCTGTTACTTTACTGCCAATTTCATGGTCATGGCGTTTAGCTGGTCCGTCTCCTCCCCCTTCTCTTTCTTTCTGCCTCTGTAATCCCTGGGTATTGCCAAGCCAAAGGCACCTCTTTTCTACAGCCAGTGGCTGTATTTATAGGTGACTGTTGCGGTTTCCTTTTTTCCTTTTTCTCCCGTAAGCAGGCTGAGATTCATCACAGGTAGTTTAAAGCATCTGAGTCAGCAGAGGAATTCCCCTAAAATCCATGTGCACTGAAAGGAGAGAAGGGGACACATTCAGAAGGGAAGTCCTTCCACCTTCTGAGGGTGCACTTGTCCTTTGCTTGACGGGGGGAAGTCTGGAGTAGCTCAGCTCCTAACCTAGCATCTCCCCAATACCTAAAGTTAGGTATGGTAAATGTGAGTTGCAGCCCGTAATCTTTTGCTGTTTTACCACAACAGCCTTTCTGCCTCTGGCTGCTTTCCTGCTAGCAAGTCCCCTGTGTCAGTCTGGCGCTGACACAGCCTTTCTGGGCTACTCGTCCCACATGGCCACACCAGCGGTTTCCTCAGTGGTCCTTCTGCTCCCTCTGCTCCATCTAAATTGGGATTTACTCACACTGCCAGCCCCCATGGTAAATTACTGACCTCTCTCTCCTTGCTCTCTCATGAACATGTGATCCTCTCACAGGATCCCTCAAGTGCCTTCCTCTGCTGCATTTTACAAATCTGGACAGTTTTTCTTTAGCAAGGCTTTGATTATTTCTCATCTTGCTCACCTTCACTTTATCCTCCAACACCTTGCAGATGCATTATCTTCTTCTGCTTCTGGCCATATTTAGCTTTTAAGGTCATAAAGATCACGCTCTTTAGTTTAACAGTATCATCTTCTTCATATTCCTTCTCTGACTCCTGCTCCACAGTTCTAAATGAACTTGTACCCTGCCCACTTCAAACAGCTAATAAGGGTGCTGCCATTACATCTTCCTCTGTTTATCCCCACATATGCTCCTCAGTCCTTCCAGTCACTTCCCTTCTATCAAATGGCCTCCTGGACTTGCATGACTGGAGTATTGCGTTCCCTGGTTTCATATAAAACCTTAAAACAAGGCAGAAGTGATTTAAAGAAGTTCTCTATTTCTACCTAAAGGGTTTTTTTTCCTATTAGGATTGTGGGGGTTTTTTTCAGGAAAACTGTGAAATTATTATTGATACTAAAAAAAAAGCTGGTTTTTGTCCGTGTTTATTTTTTTGATGGATAATTGCATCATTTCTGTTCATTTGGCCATAGTTTTTACTTTCTTTCTCTTTTCCAGTTCTGTTGCTGTGTTAAATTAGAACTTCCCCTCCCTGTGGAACAGTGACTCAGAGGTTGAAGCCCCAGGTTATGGACAGTTCTGGTCTGGGACCTCATACATTGTCCATATTACCGTCTGCCACGGGTTTTCTGCTTACGACTCCATTTGCTCTGACTGATACAGAAACAGCGTTAAGGCACCAACTCTTTCTGTCACAACTTGCGGTTGCATTGGCACTGAGCTTGGTAGCCTTGCGGTGACGGTGTTGTCCAGTTCATGCAAACAGGCAATACAAATCTGACATTCCCAGCCTTAAGCACATGGTAGCCCCGCTAACTGTTTCTTTCCACCTTGGAAAGGTGCCACTATTACAGCTACCATCTGTTTCCTCTCCTCGAACAAAATTTTAGCACTCTGCAAAAAGAAGACACATCTGCAAATCAAAGAAGATAAACATATATGTAGTTCCCTAGTAAATATATATGCAGTGCTTGTACTTTAAGTACAGGTACCATCCCTTAGCCATTTCAGCTTCAGCCAGTTTTCAGAAGCTCCAGCTTTTCTGTCATATTCACAATTCGGGCCAAAACTTTACACTTCATTTCCCTGGCTTTGTCTTATTGACAGGTTGACTTTTGAAGGGTTTTTTTTGTTATGTTCTATTTCAGACAGAAGGAGCATGATATTGGATGCTTTTACATGGATTAATCACTTGTAGGTCTCTTGAGGTAAGCCCGCAATACCATGTTAGATATTTTGATCTCACTTTACACTCTCCAGTTATCCCCATAGCTGCATAGCTTGAACGTGAGCCACCTGGCTCACCACGTGTAGGAATGTAGGCACTGTGGTTGAGGCAAACTGTTTGGTAGTCCAGGCTTCAACATTGCCTTTAACAGCACTGTAGGTGCAGCCTGCTCAAGCCTTGTGGAACAGTGAGCGTAAGCATATGGTGCTGAGTGTAGTAGAGACAGGATCATCATCTTGGAGGTTGACTTACTGAACAGTCTTGGTAGTTTCAGGCAATAGATCCCCTCACTTACAGCAATCTTGGATATTAGTTATACCCTTAATTTGTCACTGCTGGTCTTTTTGTGGCTTTTGAGTTTTTGTACTAATGCTTTGAATTTCTTGATGACTGATGGGAAGTGCTGTTTGGGCTGTGGTGTACCAGGAGCATGGAGCTGACTGTTGGGCTTCCCCATATGGTTCCCTGGAGCAGAGGGGAGTCAGGCACAATGAATCCTGTGCTACAATTGAGAGATGTTAAACTTGGTCACACAAAAGGTGGAACTGACTGCGAGTTTCAGCATGAGAGTAAGCTGAAATGGAGAAGCCTGGTGATACCCATCCCAAAATGTTTCTAACTTCTTGGGAAGACTGACGGTGTTTGAGCTTGGGAGGAGCTGGTGTGACTGGGCCTTAGGCAGTTGAATCCCTTTGAGGACACAGGGGAAGATGGCTTCGTGGCAGAACACACTGCTCAAATTGCGGCAAGCGTGTGATAAGGCACATGATAAAGCATGTGATGAGGCACAGTGCAGCATGTACTGCCTGGTTTTGAGGATGTAGGTGTGTAATGCTGCTGGACAACAGTCTGACTTCTTAAAATTGATAATCTGGGCAAACAGGTATTTGGTGAGTTGAGAACCGCACTGCTATGTGGTAGGCAGGCCTTCGTTTTCCACCTG
Source organism: Scopus umbretta (assembly GCA_013400535.1). Classification (NCBI taxonomy): domain Eukaryota; kingdom Metazoa; phylum Chordata; class Aves; order Pelecaniformes; family Scopidae; genus Scopus; species Scopus umbretta. The sequence continues at coordinate 19,427 of VZTL01037164.1, forward strand.
CGCTGTTACTTCAGGGGTGTAAGCACTGTCCGCCTTAGTGTGCTTGAGGCATTTGCTAAGTGCCGGTCTTACTAAAAGTCTTTCTGTCTTCAGCACTTCATGTAGCAGGCAGAAAATTTGCACCAAGAAGTGACTGTCCCAGTTTTTTAGTAGTCTTAATTCTTGTTGAGCCAGAAATGTATCTTCCTTTTCTTTTAACTCCTGCCTATAGCCTGATGAATTTAAAGGGAAGGTAGCTTTGCATATGGAACGACAGGATAACTGATATAAACAGCAACTAATGAGAATACACATAGCTGATTTTAAAAATGACTCTTCAGGCTACAACCTTTGATATTAAAAATATGAAATGACAAATTACAGCCTTTCTGTAAACAGTTCTGTGTCTGACTTCTGGGCTGGGGAAAGCGTTTTACTTTGGTCAGTATTTTGTCCTGGGCTGCTGGTTGTCGCTCCATGTTACCCTGTGTTACTTACCCAGCTGGTCGAGGTTACCTCATGTCACATGCCTGTGTTTTAACAGCAGCTTTGGAAACCCAGCCTTGCATCAGCTTTTGGCCCATGGAGTACACTAAACGAACCAGCCTGTTGTGTGACTCATTTGTTTCCTCTTCCCATGTTTACCTTGCATCTGTTACTATAGGCATGATGCCTCCCGAGGCAACTGCTGTAGAAAGGCCCTGCCAAACTTTAATGTTCCCGGCGGCTCTGTATCCTGCTGCCACTGAGTATCTGTAACTGAATTGATTATTCCCTATTTCCATTATCTCAGCATTTTCAATTTTGGATTTACAGCAGTGAAGAATGAGAGACTCATTTGGTGAATTCATGGGGAGAGATGAAAACTCGGAGGGCGTTTGTCCAATTCCCTGCCTGCCTCTGAGAAGCGCCTGAACTCTCAGGCAGGCGCCTGCTGTGCGGCAGGGCAAAACTTCCCCAACTTGTCCTCTCTTGCTGCCATACACCGTGCACTCCTGCCTCCAAACACTGGGTAATTCTTCTACTGGATTTTGTTGTCAGCTTCCAGCCGAGTCTGTAACTTGGTTGTTATTACCCAACAGATTTAATAAAGGCAGCTTGATGCTCCCTTTACTTAGCATTTCACTTTTTTGACACATTTTACTCAGCCATTCAGCGTATTTGTACTGGCAAAGTACATTTATATAAAATGGCCTATTCTTGTAAAAATACTTCAGAAGAAAATAAAAGCTACCACACAAACATTCAGTGAAACAAAGCAGAGAAAAAAGCACGTTTGCGTTTGAGGGAGGGGTTTTCCCAGCTGACTTTGAGGACTATTAACGGTGGAAGAAGACGAGAAGGAGAAAGATGGGATGAGGAAGCAAAACAGGTGTGTTCGGTTGTGCAGCTGAGATAAGAATAGAAAGCTGGGAGAAATGAGGTGGTACAAAAAGTTTTTCTGGATGTTTTGCTCATAGATAGTCATTTAGGAGGACATGAAGCTGGGGGCCCCATAAGACAGTCTCTGAAACACAATAGCTTTATATTTAATAGTGATGATGGAATATGACCTACATACACAGAATCACAAGAGTGATGAAGATTCATCATTACTTAATTCATGCTTGAGTAGATGCCAGGCTCTAATTATGAGACAGCTCCAGTCTGCTCAGGACCCAGACATGTGCTGTGAACCTGGCACAGCTGGTTTTGTTGAGGACAGCCACAGTCAAAAATCCCTTTTCTGGCTTCTGTGCAAAGGCCGCTGAGGCTGCAAGTGACCCATGGGATGTACTTTGGAGTTCTGATACTAGAGATTTGAAGGTAAAGAAAGGTAGAGGCGAAGAGCATCTGAGTGCATTGGAGAGAGCAAGAGGAAGCCACTGAAGTTGCTGATGGTGTTCAAAACGGTATCAGCAGCTTACAGAAAAAAATGTTCATTTCCACATCAGACAAATCACTTGTGAAGTAATTTATGAAGTAAAGGTAAGGAAAAAATATAAAACAGCACACAGCGTTCCCAGCTTTCTAATTGTATACTTTCTGAATTTCCTTCTGATCAATCTCCAGTGTTTCTTCCCCCTAGCTCATGCTGTACTTGCCTTTCAAGGACATTGCAGTCTGCTGCTGACTTTGGTGCCATCGTCATTTCACAGTCAGTTCCTTTGAAAAAAGTATACCTGAATTGCTTTGAGAGCACACAGCCTGGAGCAGGCCAGCGATATTAATAGAAACAGTTTCTCTCTGTTGTTGTGTGAAGACAGAAGATGAATTATTTCAGTGTGGCAGGTGGAGGTGATTTTCAAAGCAATTGTTTACATTTTTGAAGATCTAACAGGGAATTACAAAGGTCTGGTAACAGCTGGTGGTACAGAGGGCTGCCATGCATTTTGTATCAGGAGAGTGAAGGTATGCATTTAATACTATGTTGGTAATTCTGCACCTGTCTAAGTTAAAGTAGTACTAACATTTCCCATCCAGCCTTCTGAAAATCAGGAACAAACTTTTCTGCATCCTACCACCTGCCTTTTAAAGCATGGAAACAGAACAATTACTCTCAAAAAGAAAGCTGTATTTGACATTATTTTTGAACACCCCCCACCCCACCCCCGATGGTTCTTTTAGTGTAATGGTCTAGGACTGAATTCGCTAAAGACTCTGCCTGACATTTAGATGATGCTGCAGGGAACTCTTATCTGAGCTGGTGAGAGCAGGCAGGATTTAAATTTTTATCCCCTAAGGAGGGCGAGAATTTAGAGATATCCAAGAGTGCTTTGAAGGGAAATACAGGTATTTGAGACAGATCCGACGTGTGGCTGCCAAGGCAGGAAGGGATCTGGGTGTTACCGTTTGGCACTCACATTGCGGAGAAGCCCCTCCTGTTCCCCCCCGTTCCCTCAGGAGTTCTTCTCCCATCCTTTCCCATCAAGCAGCTCCTGACCTTTTGCACGTGGGCATTGCCTGAGCTGCGGCATCACTGGTGGCTCTCCGGTGTGTGTCCTGCCTGAGAAGGAAAGCAGGAGCGGGCAGTGGTACGAGAGAGAGGAGCCTTCCCGCTCGCCCATGATCACCACTGCCCCGGACCAGCAGCCTTCCTAGTTTGACAACCAGTCTGGGAGTTTCCGTGACATGCGAGGCGTGTGATGCATGGCTGGTGTAGTGAGTTAGCCCTGTGGCATTAAATAGGAGCAAATGCAGTTTATAGTATTCAGGTTTAAAGATACGCATGGAAGAAAAGGAAGCAAGGCAACTCGTACACCCACTCTCCACTCTTTCCTAACCTTTCTCTCTGCTCCCTGCTCCTGGCAGCAGATCAGCTGTGGGGTAGTCATATGGGGGCTATTTTTGTTCCCTAGCCTCAGAACCCTTGCATTACCTGTCAAGAAGAGGAAGGCCCACAGCTCTGCCCGGTTCCTGATGTGTGCGCATCGCTGTCCTGTGCAGGAGCTTGGGCCACGCCGGGTGCTGTGCTGGGGGCTTGCAGAGCCTCCCCCCGCACAGATCCTGCCCTACGGCCTGTCCGGGTCTGCGTGGGCCTCCCTGGCTGTCAGGGGCCCGTCATCCCACTGAGCTCGGAGTGCTCCACAGGCAGCTGCAGTGGCTGCAATTTGCTGGCATTGTGAAGTACTCAGGAAGAAGTTATTAAAAGTATCAGATTTGATTTTACAGTGCCATTAATGCTGGAGATCTCAGGCTTTGAAAATTACCATTGCATTCACAAAATACTTAGGGGGAAAAAAAGCTTAGTTTGAACTATTTATGCCTTTAGAAAAGGATTTTTTGAGGGTCAAAGCCTGATTTTTAAAGTGTGTTGCTAATATCACATTAAGCAATGAATTAGTTATTAAGCTATGAATAAATGAAACGGTGTTTGTTTTAAAGGCTGGTCATCTGCTCTGCTCTATTTTTGTCATTGGGTATGGCACTGCACAGCCTGCCAAGCCCTTTGCAGATGAGCTATACCGCACTCGACAGCACCCTGCCTCAAGTAACTTGTTATCTGTATCAGACAGGGCAAAAAAAGAAATGTCAGACAAGTGTGGTGGAACTGATGAGGGAGGAACATTCCCAGCAAGAAATAAGGTCAGGCGCATCACTGCACGGTACCTTCAGTGGGCTTCAGGCACTTTTTCTAGTTGCGCCTGCTCTTATTTGGGAGAATAAGAGGTGTGTGCCCCCTGGTATCGCTTGGCAGGTCTGTTGCTCTGCTTGCGGAGGTGGGAGTCCTCTTGTGGTTCCTGCCCAGCTCAGTCGCCTGGGTTTCCTTTCCTTGGGAATGGGGTGGGATGGGAGGGAGCAGGGGGAGGGAGGGCTTGGCACCCAGGCATCTCCTCCCCTGATAAAGTCAGGGCATGGCTAGGGTGGGAGCCCAGGGAAACAGCAATTGCCCTCAGGTTGTCTCATCCAGGGGTAGCCTTCTGTGGTGTCTGTTTGGTGACGGCTGTAGGTAAACCTGGCTATCCAGGGCTGTTACCTGACCTTGTTCTTCACCTTGGTTGCTTCTGTCAGTAAGCAACTGAAGTTACGTTATGAACAGTAAGACTTGAAATAGCATTTTTGCTCCAGTGTTTTACTTTGCATCTTTGTAACATTTTTTTTTTTGAGAAATTGATGGGAAACAGCATAAAATGTCACATTTCACAATGCTTAATGCAGAATTGTGGTTTCGTATGGTGTGAAGTCAACACTTGGCTAGCTTGTTAGTCTCTGACAGATTTAGAAGGTTAGTTAACAAAACTGCTGTTTCCCCAAACAAAAGTTTCTAATGTGAAGCAGTAGTTTGACTGCTAGTAATAAACCACATTATTGCCACCTAATAAATTAGGCCAGTTTAAAAAAACAAAACCCAACAACTACCATTTTTAATAAAGTTTTTAATTTCTGAAGCTTTTTGAAAACAGTTGGTCCCAAGCCACTTTGCAAGCACATCTTTTACCCTAGATTTGGCCTCAATATGTAGATTAGAATGTTTTCCTTATTACAGTTTTAGCCATGTTTGTAATGAGAAGGCAGTTTTCTGCTAAAGCTATCACCAAAACGAAGAAAGAAAATTTCAGTGATTTTATTTCAAACTGGAATTGATTGAATATTTTTTATTACTAAAAGCAAAATTTCAACTGACTGCTGAGAAGTGTTCATTGGAAAAAACTTTTTTTTTTTTTGCCCAAAATAATTTCATGTAGCAAAAATTTTCTGTTAAAAAAATTGCTAGAAATTTATGATTAGCAGTATTCAGCAAAACGGTATTGTTGAAGCAAAGGAGGCTTTAATATTTTTGTGACTGTGAATATAATGTGTATTTTATTTCTAGATGCCATACGCTGAATCATGTAAGCCTGTGAAAAAGATTATCTTTTCTTCTACTGCAAAGATAGTGTAAAGTATGTCTGAATAACCAAATTATTATCCAAAATTGTTCTTTCTTTCATTTCTAAAAACAGGTTAGAGACATTAGACTTCGCTGGAAAAAGAAATAAATCATGATTCTTTCTGAAGGCAGCTGACAAAGACAGCATAATAAGTTATGGAATGAACCTGATTTTCCATTTTATAAAACTGTGTCATAGGATGCATGACTGGAAAGCAAAATATAACATACTTGAGGAAGTAATGGAGCTGCTTGCATGCTGAAATAATTGCCCAACACTGTCCAGTTCAAAAGTCATTCAGTTGGGAAGATTATCCTGTGTGAAGAATCAGCTCCATTTTGTAGTTAGAGACTATGTATTCTTTTCAGCCTGTTGTCATGTAATTTGCACTTGCTTTATCTGCTCCAGTGGTGTCAGCAAGAACAATTAATCACTTAAATTCAACTTTATACTTTCTTAAAAAAATAATGTCAGAAGCAGATACACTTTTTCTTGAGTTTGAGTGTAGTGTCACATTGTACTTGATGATAAATACTGGAAAATTGGAAAATGATGTCCTAATTTGGCTTTATGCAGATTATTTTTGCTCTTTTGGAAGTCTTGGCCTTACGACCTGTTTGAAATTATTGTGAAATACCTTCCCAGCCTCCCTCTAGATAACATGCCAGAGGTGTGGAAGGGGCTCTGTGCCAAAGCACTTAGTAAATACTCTGGTTGCAATGTAGAGAAAAGATGCTTCCATAAGCACATCATTTCTCTTAGCCCTGTTTCCATTTAATTGAGGAATTCAGATACCTCGATAGAGAAAATTATTTTGTATGGCATTTTACTTCAGGCAGGTATTTGCACAGGCCAATTTTAGTCCAGTAAAGATGGTCTGAGCTGCCTTCTATGGTGAGTGGAGAGGGACAGTGTCCTCTGAACAGCCGTCAGTGCAGAAGCAAACTCCTCTGAGCTGCATTGGGAAGGGGCCATCTGTGGATATTAATCACCTTTTGCTAAAGTTAAAATGCATTTTTCAAATACATGCCATCTGGTGAAACTAAGTTGTTGAAGAAAGAGTTGGTCCTACTCTTTTTCTCTCCCTTGCCTTTGGCTTCCCACAGTTTCTCTTGCATTGGGCGAGAAATGAGTACCTGGCAATTGTCTGAACCGTTGAACTAGTTCAGCTGGTTGATTCAACAAAAAAATGGTTTGGTTTGGTTTGGTTTCTGTGGAGGGGAGAGAAAAAGTGTGCTTACTGTCAAATCTGTAGGCTGCCCTGCCTCACCCTATGGTCATCTGAGCTGGTACCAGGACAGTAGTGGGAACACATGGCTGTGGCACCGGAAGAACAGGGATGGGGTAGGACTGTCCCTTCACCAGTGCTCTGTAGTTAATCCAGAGGAGAAATGCTGAAACTCCTGGTCTTTGTGACCATCTCTCATACTTAGTGTTTCCTGGGTTATTGAGTCAAGTACAGTTGTCTCTTTAGAAGTTTACTTGTCTTGGTTAACCTCAAATCTGAAATGGGTATTTTGTGGTAGGACATTATGGCTGTTGGTTTTTTGTCTGGCAAAGCAGAGAGATTCTTCTTGATCTATTTGGTACAGTATTGTGGGTACTTGATTCTGCAGAGATCTGCATGGATCCACTGACCATTAAACCCAGTTTCTGGACTGAGACTTTTGATTTCTTGATGCATGCTTCTGTCAGGGTTCAAGTTAATTAATTTTGAGCTCACCAGTTATCTTGGGGTTCATTTCAGTGGGTGTCATATCAGGCTCTTAGTCTTCCATGTTGCATGAAGTAGAAACATGACATTTCTGCTCATTCTCTCTCCTTACCTGTAACTGAAGACTGCTGCACTTTAAGGTGTGATATCTGTACACTGTTTCTACACAATATTTAATTTCACTGCTGTACAATGCTGTACAAGGTAACAATAGTTCCATTTTATATGGCACCACTTATCCAAACTCTTTTGCAAAATTCTTCATGCCTCTTAAACAAATACATGATGCCTCAAGCAGTGTTTTTCAGCAGGCCCTGAAGATGAAAACTGTGTAGTTAGAGATTACAGGGAAATTCAGATATCTAGTATGTATAAACCAATACTGGAATTTCTTCAAGTGCCAGATTTTTAACTGGCAAGGCGAGTAAATGGGATGCAGACGCGACCAGTGAGTGGCTTAGACTCTGTGTTTCCCTTTGCATCTTGACCTTGGACTATGTCTGAAGAAACCTGTGATAGGATGGTGATCTGGGAAGGCACAAGGCTGAAAACTGAATATACAGATTGTGTCTAAAGGTGTTACTTTTAGTTTGACATTTTGTTGTTATTTTAGTGAGACACTAAGTTTCTCTTCCTTTCTTGTTGAGTGGATATTATCAATTGCAATTTACGGTTTTGCTATAGCTGAATCCAAAATTAAATGGGAAAAAAGAATCTGAAAAGCATTATTGCTTAAACTAGAGACAAAGTGTACATTATATTAGTAACAACTTTTAAGTATCTTTAAGTGATCAACTGCAATGATAAGAAGAACTAGACATAATTTTTTTTTTTTTTGCTTAGACACCTTTTTTGAGTTTTTTTCAAGCCATCTGTTGAGAGCTACAAATATCATTAAGGTTTGCCATTTATTCTGTTCTGAGCAAGAAAAGCCCAATTACATGGCAGCTGTGTGCTGTTTTGCTAGCCTTGATATGAAACGTACTTGTTATATGTTTCTTTTTTCCATTTAGAAGTCTATACTTATAATAAGATTATCTTGCAGCACTAAATTATTTATCTTAAGTGTTATTTGAGAACCTTTTGGTCGTTTATTTGTTATTAACTTTTATTATTTATTTATAATACTTGCAAAGTTAATGTGAGAAATCCGTATTTTTATACTTCCTACTTTGCATATGCTATCAGTTCCTGTTGTGTTGCAGTTTGATGAGAATGTATTCAAGCTTTCAAGTTTCTTGTTTCAGTTGGAAAAGTGCCTTAAATCATGGATTTGAGGCGTAAGATACACTCTGAAAAGCAAACAAGGTACATCTAGGTTTGTCCAACTGCCAAATGTTTGTTCCTCCAGGGCCTTGCATTTTTTGCTCTGTAGGCCTTTATCGTCATCTGTAAGATCATGTAAGAGTAGGTGACTCACGAAGGTGGTATGTTTTACTGCACTTGATTAAAATTTGTGTCCTTAAGCAGTCAATACTAGTAATGTCAAAATAAGCCGCAATTAGGTTGTTTCTTACCATGATGTCTTGCTTGCACACATGCACTGCTGTCTCTCTTCCTCTATCTCCCTTTCCCTGCTTGCGTAGGGAACATTTCTACATCGATACAATATGAACGGGATGATCCCAAGTCTTGCTTATCTCTTTTCTTTAATACCCTACAGCAGAACAGCTACTCCAACTGAGGTATCAATCAGCAAGCACCAAACAGCAACAGCATGGGAATTCAGGAAAGCAGAAGCAGTTTCCCTTGCATGGCAGAGCTGTTGTCTCATCTCCTCGTACAAGTCCTGCAAAGTTAACTCTCATCTTGGCCTTCTGGTTCCCCATTGCTGTTGTCCTAAGCAGGTCCCTGCTCTTGTCTCCTTCCTGAGATCCATCTGCTGCACCCAGCCTCACACTACACCTCCTCTCCCAGTGGCTGTATCTCCTCTGCCCTCACTCTCTTTTAGTACCTGCTGCCCCTCCCCTGTACCAAGTCCCTTCCCTTCCACAGGGCTCCTCATAGTGTCTCCTCTCACTAAAAGATCACAGAATCATTAAGGTTGGAAAAGACCTCTGAGATCATCTAGTCCAACCATCAACCCAACACCACAATGCCTACTAAAGATGACTCTTTCTGCCCAACTTTTGCTGCAGTCTCACTGACTGGCCTTCCCCCAGCTGGCAGGCTCACCTCCAGCTGGCACTGGCAGCCACGTTTATTCTGCTGGGGATCCTTCTGTCACCTGTACCTGGTGGTCTTTTGCCGATCTTTTGCAGGGGCTTGCACCAGGGAAAGGAGTGAGCTTCTGGCCAGACTATGTGTTTCTGGGGAGCTGTGGCAGGCCCCAAAGCTGGAGGTGCCTTCACCCTTTTGTCTTGCTGTCATTATACCTGAGATTATGGGCTTAACACATGTTACAGATAGAAAACTACCTTCTGGGTATGGTAGAGCTTGTATTAGGTACTCAGAGGAGCTCCTGCTGAACTTAAAATCAATGACAAGCCATAACACTTTGTCAAAACCAGAGGGTAGGAGGATGCTAATACAGTGCAGATGAGAGATGCGACTGTATGTCAGGATATAGAGGAAGTGGATCTAAATCTTCACTGCCATAAAAGATTGCATCACCCAGTGCCTAACAATAAAGACTACTTTCCAAGGTCCTTTGTTAGAGGGGCCCCCTTCAGAAAAGAAAGGAGATCTTGTTCAGCCAGTCCTTTAATGACTATGTCTGTCTGTGTGCATTTGGGGGAAGGGGGTTCAGATAGCCAGATGAATTTTAACAGAAGGTCTTTGTGTGAAATATATGGACATTAAGAAGGAAGTATCTTTTAAATCAGTTTTCAAGAAAAATGTGAAGTTACAGGGCAAAATTAAAAAAAAAGAATATAGTAGTAATTTATTCCGTATCGTGGTTACGTTGTAGTAAATACTCAGAGGATGATAATTCAAACCTAGTTTCATTTTTCAAACCTATTTCTGGTTAAATTTTATTTGAAAGACGTTGCTCAGCAGCATGTGTAAAGCAGTAAATACATTTTAAAAGGCTGAATTATGAGGAATTCTGTTTGCTGTACTTGTCTTCATCATGTGTAGAGGTTATTTGGAGTTGGTAAGGTATAAAAATTCAGCAGTTTAATATTATTTCTTAGTTCTTTATTTCTCGAGCACCAAAGTAAGAAGACATAATCCTTCATTTAAGCAAACTAAATGGAGTTGGTATTTGGAGACTTGAGCATTTAGGATTTGTTCATTGTTTTATAGCGCTGTCCACCCATTACAAATGAATTTATAATTTGTTCTCCTGGTCTATGGTAACCTAATCAGCTGCCAGCACTTGCAAGTTCTGCACACTTGTGATTTATTCAATTCTATCCTGCTAAAACACGGAGCAGGGCTTTAATTGCCTTTCATGAAGAATTCTGCCAATAGGGAAATGGATCCTCGTTCCTTCATCTGCAGCCAGAAACTGCTTACTCTGGTAGCTCTGAAGTTTGTACAGACTTTAGATCTACCTTAAATACATTTGCTTTAAATGTTTTTAGTGACTAAAAAAATTAACACAGAGTTGAAGACTACTTTTCTATCCTTTGACAAAGGAGTTTGGCTATCATGCTTATAGTTTCTGTACTTTCTAACAACTGATAAATATAGAATACTACACCATGTATCTGCCTGCATGTGTGTAAAACTTGTAAATAATTTAATGTTTTACTTTACCACTTGGCCTCTCCACATAACTCTAAAATGGGGAAGATAAAATTCTACTAAATTATTAATTCACTGGGAAATTGAAACAACCGATATAAATTAAGCAACGAAAATGGTTCCCTTTTTCTCTGTGGGAATCAAAGAAGTGAACACAGCTGGATAACAGCAAGGGAGCTAAATGGACAAGATGATCATAGAATAATTTAGATTGGAAAGGACTTCTTTGGGGTCGTCTAGTCCAACCAGCTGCTCAAAGCCAATCTCCTTGTCATGGACATGCTCAGTTGTGTTCCAGGATGGATGTTCCAGGAGTCTCCTCTGTCCCCAGGTATGTGGGCAGGGCACATGGGATCTGTTGCCTGGCTGGCTGTTGGAATTTGGTGGCAGCCTGCGGTGTTAAGAATTTTCCTACTGGTTAAAATCTTTCCAGCAAAGCACATAAGCATTCCAGTGCCATTGTGGCAGAGCTTATTTCTTGAGCAAAAATTTTCCTGCTTACTCTAAATGGAACTTTAATAGATCAAAACACAGCGACTTTATGAAGGCTTCTAGGTCTTACTACTTAAAATAATCTGGTTTTGTTACTTTTCATAGTAGCCAGTTTTTTCTTCTAGTAATTTACTGATTTTTGTTTTGTCTCGCCGTATCCATATACTATACATTGCAGTAGTTTTCCCAGATTGGTTTTAAATGTTTGAAGGTAATGAAATGGTTGTATATAGGGAAATGTTATAAGATATTATAAGTATCCAGGACAGCAGCAAAGCCCAGGCATGTAGACACAAAGCAGAGTGCTCTGCCGCTGAAGCTTGATGCAGAAAAGCTTGCATGGTAATAAGGAGCTATATAAACTATAGTTAAGCCTGTATTCCGCAAAGTTTCTGCACTCAGTAACAACTTTTTCCCTGATACAACTTTGGTTTGATTTGGATTTATTCGGATCCGGGAGCAGCTGGGAAGTTCTAAAATGTTTGTTTATTTTGTGTCTTTAACATGAACTGCAGCATCTGTGCCTTTCATTTTCCTACCTGCTTCTGACTCCAAGGATGTATCTGTAAATCCCATATGTTCTTCTGATGGGGAAGATCCATATGCGTGGTGCCTTCCAGATGCGCTGCCTGTATTTAAGGGTACAAAATAAAAAGTCTTCTGTGCAGACCTGTGCATTACTAATAGAGGCACCTGGTGCTGGTGGCCTCTACACGTCACAAAACTGAGCAAAGATTGCTCCTGTGACCAAGTCTCCGATTTATGATTGATTGTAAAATGGAAGGACCGCTTCCTGAGACGAGCCTGTCCTTGGGTTTGGAGTTCCACTGCGGATTGTTGAATACCCTGCTCTGCTAACTGTTGTTGGTCACACAGGTGAAACACCATAGGTGGTTTGGAGGACAAAGCAGTGTTTCTGTGGGGAGGGTGGGATGTGTGCAGGGACCAAAACACACAGAGTTTAAATGCACAGGGACATTATATATGGCATGGTGGATGGAGTGGTGAAAGCAGGATCAGAATTGCCACCTGGAGGAGATGCCAGCTTTCTGGCACCCTGTTTAAAGATCCCAACTACTTAATCCCTGAGACCAAGTCCCCAGTATCAGTCTTTTAGTGTGAGTGTGGTTGCTGCCTCTTTCTGAATAGCTGCACTTTCCAAGTTGTCATCATCTTCCTCAGACAAACCAGGATTGATTGAGTCAGTTAAGGATGAAGACTGAAGCAATGGGGTAATGATTTTAACTGTCACTCTTTTCAGAAACGCATCCTTGTTGGATGGTAGAGCATGCCTGTGTAACATTTCTTCTGTATGGGGACAAATAAAAACTGCATAGCACTATCTTTAACTGACAAGTGAGAAGCATCATTTAGATAGTCTGGAAAAAATAATCTGTGATTCCAAGTGTAACAAATGAGACCAAAATCTGAGAGGGAGGAAAGGGTTACTGACTGCAATTGACCTTTGGTTGTACAGCTCTACAGCTGTGGGGATCTACATTTTTATCCTTTGTAGGCTCTATTCACATGAGAGAATATGCAGGAAAATATTTTTGCTTAAGTATAATTTTTTATGTAATGTTTTAGCTTTTTCTCTCTCTGTAACTTCCGTACTAAGAATGTTATTTCCTTCAGTGTTTTCACGCAGTGAGGCTCTGTCAAGAGGAGCCGTGATTTCATCACTGCCTATTTCTACTTCATATACTTAATTCACAATTGTTACTTCTTCAATAATAATCATTAATTCTTCAGTATCTTTCAACATGTTTTGACGTAATAATTCATTTGGAGACTGTAACACCAATGATGCATTTGCTCCTTGTGCCTTTATTGGAGCTCTAAGAGTATAGCCATAAATAGTAATCAGTAGAACTAATTTATTAAATCATGGAAGATCTCTGCTGAAGAATCCAAAAGAGACAAGCACAGCTTGCAGTACTCATTTTAGGAAATAATCATTAACCAATATGCCCAACCTGGAAATCCATAGGTATTTGGAGTTTCAGCAGCTTTCCACATACCGCATTTTGTACCAGGGTTATTGACTTTAACCAGGAGCCGCATCATGTGTCCCTGTCCTGCTTGTCCTACCTGGAACATATCTGTGTATAATTAACCATGCAGCTGCACAAATGTGAATGCCCACACCAGGGAAGCAAGAGGGAGAGGTTACTGGGAGCGGGAATCCTCCCTTTGGCAGCAGTACCAGGTCAGGTCAAACAGAGTGCCTGTGATATGGCTGGGTTCAGTGTTGGTGCTTGCTGATGAGACGCTAGAGATAGAATGAATTTCTCGGTCTTTCTAAGAATTACAGCCAACTAACTGCATATCATACAGCATTTGTTTTACGTTTTCAGAAGGAAATTCTCGGTTGATTCTTAGTTGTCAAAGAGCTTTTCATTTTTAAACTTAAACGCAGACTTGTCCTAGTCCTTTGCAGTTCCAGATGGCATAAAGACCCTTGGTCTCTCTCTCACTGCGTGTTTAGAGCTGTTGGTTTGAATGTCTTTAATTTTGACTGTGTAAGTAAAATATGTCTATTAAAACTGACTAGGTGACAAGCAGAATGAGGCAAACCAACTCTGAACAGACTAAACCTTTGACTGTCTAGTAAACTGGCAAATGTCCCACCTGTAACACCCTTCATCCCAGTTCAACTAAATGTGTTTATCTGGACACAGGGAAAATCCCATTTTGCTTGAGGCCTACATGAGTGATCACTGAAATCAGCAGTTCATGAATTCTTTAAGAAAATCTCATTCTTTCTCCAAACACTTGGATGTTTTACCACTCTTGCACGCCTATGGCCAATTGAGAAAGTTGCAATAGAAAACCTACTGTGCTGTATCCTAACAGCGGCCTGAGAAGAATCATATTAGGTTCTCACAGCCTGGGGATTTTTATAGCATTTCCAAAAGGTCCCTAAAAGGTATTACTTATAGCTGCATACCAGCTTTGTGAAGTATTAATAGCACTGTTTCGTTTGTGCTCAGTGAATTACTGCCATATAAATTTGTAATTGGTGTAACAGTGCATGCAGAAAAATTTCAAAGCAGCTACTCAACTGAAAACTCTTTTGCTTTATTAATACCCCATTCATAGAGAGACTAAAGAGGGAGGATTGTGAAATGTGGAAAAGAATTAAAGTCTGACAGGGAAGAGGTGAGTGCTGAGCACAGGATCCCTTGGGTCCAAAGTGCATGGCAACAGAGAACATTTTTCAGAGGAAGGAAATTACGGTAGCAGAGACCGAAGGCTCAAAGCTTGCTTCTGGCCCACAGTAGCACGGCAAGACAACGTCATCTATTTGTGTAGGTGCACAGCAGTCATTTCTCACTGTACACATTAGATTATTGAGAACACCATAAGCTATAGCCAGGGCCTGCCCCTGCTGGGAGCTGTCTTGGTGCATAGATCCAGCAGTGGTCTATACCATACTCCACACTTTGTAATCGTCAAAGGTATCATCTTCAGGAAAAGACCTTCTGAAAATCAGCCATCTAATCATAGATTTTGCAGTATCCTGAACCTCAGGAAAATCACCCTTTCTGAATGATTGAGAAACATATTGCTAAGTGGTGCAAGAGGTAGCTCTGCAGAGAAATGAAAGAAGTGCAGGTTTCATTAGTGAGCTGAGCACTAATCTCAAACATGGCAGACCCAGCTCAGGAGAGCAGCAGTATCTGGCCAGAGTGTTAATGCATACAAGCCCCTTTTCCCTCTCTGGCTACTTCCACCAGAAATCAACCTGATGGGGAAATACTGTGTACCTGCTGTAGATGTTAAAAGTTACGATGTTTGAACTAGAACTCCCTTTAGAGCATAGCTAAAGTAGAACTCCCTTTAGAGCATAGCTAAAGTATTCCTAAATTCCAGCAAAAGTTCTTTCAACATCAAATTTTGGCTTGCTCTTCTCCAGCTGATTCTGCACAGAGCTGTTTGCTGGAAGGTCAGTCAATGTTGTTGACTGCAAATATTAATTTGTATATGTTCATATGTATTTATATAGATACATATATGTACACATACATATGTACACAGATGCAGATGATTTTTGAACAGTGCTTCCACATGCAGATGATTTTTGAACAGAGCTTCCACTAGCATAACTTAATGTATAAAGGCAGCTACTTACCCTCAGCCCCCTAGTTTGATTATTATTGATTACAGATGTAGCTGGCACGTGATGGGAATGACCGCTGTGTCCCAGGCTTATGGGCTGGGAATGGCCATTATGCCTGAAACTGTAGTATCTTTACAGGACATCGTCAATAAAGCTATCTTTGATAGACCATTTTAAACCACTTCTTCTTCTGCCGTTGTTTTATCTGGTTTACATCAGCAGTCATGCTGTGACTCTGTGGTGTGCAGGCACGGTTGTGCAGTGACACCAAAGGTCTCCCATCACTTTCTTTCTCCTTTTGCCACAAAAATCCCCTCTCTGTGAGCCCAGTGCCTACTGTGGTCATCTTCCTCCCTTGCATTGTGCTCACAGGAGCAGCAGTTGAGTACTGAACACAGCTGAGCCTATGTGGTTGGGTGAAAGTATGGGCCCATATCAAGCATAGGACCAAAATAATTCCCAGGAGCTTCCTAATCTGAACAAATTCCTGTTCTTCACATGCCTTCACTTCTGACCATAAAGGTGGCCCTCATGCCTCTGAGAAATCTGCTGAATCCCAAACTGTAATCGTCATTTGCCATGTCATTTTACCTAATAAAATATAAGTAAATGAGTGAACTGGTGGTGGCAGTTGCTTCATCAATCCAATATCAACTCCAGTATCACGGTAGCCTTCACCTGCAGCCTTGGATTGACACCAGGTGCTAACCAGGCTTTTCCCATGTTCTGCCCTTCTGGTCTTCACCAGCATAAGTGCAGTTTCCTTGCTCTTTCACAGAACAACTCTGAATTTGTTGAAATTGATTGCTAGTTGCCTTTAAAAGTTAAAGGACTTATATTAAAGGACAAACTAGAAGAGCTGTCTTGTTAGATATTAAGCCACACTTTGCTTGGCTGGTCATAAAGAGCCATTCTCTTCTAGTTATTTGTCTGATCCACTGTGATTTTCTGAGTGTTTTCTATTGCTATGGTGGAGGAACTTGTTCTTTTGGAGACGGGTCAAATTTATTGCTAACCCTCAAGAAATTCAGACATGCAATATAAGATTACTTAAATTAGAGGCACAGATGTTAGGCTTTAGAAGTTTTTTGTTATCTTGACAATTAAATATTAACAATTCCAGAATACTGAAACCCTAATTTTATATCTTGTGATTTTTTTTTGCTTGTTTCTTATTGCACATGTAAATTATGAAAGGCTCTGTATTGATTTTAGGATTTATTTTAGTTGAATTTTTTTTGAGAGATTGCTCTGAAGAAAGACTGGCAGCTGTGGTTCAGCAGCATAATGTGCAAGTATAAATAGAATGCAAGCTGTCCATTTATCTCAGTCCTGATCTACTTATATTCATCTGATGCTTATTACAATTGTGATGTGTCTCTGAGCAGATACATCCAGTTAGGATTAAACTTGGACAACTAACCTAATTCACTCTTGTAACTTAATTCGGGGTTTCTGTGTTGATTTCTCCTAAAATCAAATCATTCTTCTAACTCCTAACCTTTAATAAATTAATGTCAGAATATTGAGAATGTTTATCACTCTCTATGTTTTTGGGAGATACTGAGTTTGTTTGTAATAGCTTTTATGTTCACCAGTATATATCTCCATTCATATCTGTTTCCAAGATTTCTCCCCACTCCAGCTTCTCCTTATATGTCATGGTATTTTATTAAATGTAATTTCAGTTCAAGGATTCTCTAGATTACATTATGGGAGCCATTTCTAAACTTTTTGTTAGAGAGAGTGTTCTGATAGAGTAGCCTGAAAGTGAAATATAAGCACACCTATCCAATTCTAACAAGCATAAAAATAATACAGGCAAAAGATGTACCTAAACTTCACATTCATCTCATCCACATTGAAAAAGGAAGATTTGTTCTTTTCTTGTATTTCAGTAATACTAGAATATTTGTGGAATAATGATTTATTTCTTGGGTTTTCAGACAGGTTTTCTCTCAGCATTTTCCCTCTACAAGAGCCCTGTGGAATTTGTGGATGTAAAAATATCAAGTTCTGTGTCTTTAATGTCTCAGTTACCCTTTCATTTTTCATTTAAAATCAGCCTCTGGCTGACTCCTTACTCTTTTAGCCCAGTGACTAGCCTCTGGTGTGGATTAATTTTTGTCAACTTATTTTTAATTTTAAAAATCAACACTAGCATAATATGTGCCATAATTCAACATTTATATATGGTTATAAGAAAACTCAGGATTAAGCATAACATCAGTGCTACCTTGTTACGATATATGGGTGTTCAACTCTATAAACCAGATTACATTTCAGCTTAGAAGTAGCTTGTATGTTATATTTTTAATGTGTGCAAAATGATAATTTTGTTCAATAATGTAGCATGAGTCAAATTTAGCTTTCTGTTTGTACGACTGTTCTCAAGAAAATAAATATGTATGCAGAGATAATTGATGAAGCATGCTTTAAACAGAACAATCTAAACAACGTTTCGCTTTTCTTCGCACTCGTTTCAGTTTCACTGTTACTGCAAATTTGCTGATGCTGAAAGATACACATGGCACTTGCACCTTTTTGAAAAGACTGTGAGATCTAGCTTGTATGTGCCCTTATATTTGTTTTTTAGAAACTGTTCCAAGAAACAGTAATTTCTGAGCTCTGCATACGTGTGTGTTAAATGCAATTCCCCATATAATTTTCATAGTCTTTTATAGTCTTCATGTGAGATCTCTTCTGCAGTCAGTTCTCCAGGATTTTATTGGGGATGTGATGGCACTTCTCATACTGAAGTTTCTCTGCAGAAGCTCCTTCTTGCAGGGGCTCCAGGGGAACGACAGGAGAAGTGGTAGATACAGACCTCACAGGTGGACTCCTGTGAGGTGTGTGCATGGTGGGATCTCGAAGTGCCAGGCATGAGATGTGCTGTGTTTTCTTGTCCATGAGATGCACTCTTTTCCCTGAAAAACAAGATCTATAATTCAGGGGAAATGGCAACACCGGTGGCGGTGGCATATCAGCAGACATGAAGATCAGCTTGTTTTGAGGAGTGGAAGAAACACAGGAGAAACACTAGAGTAGTCTTGATTCTGCTACCAGAGCCTCCGGTACTGTACAGTTAGGAGGGACACATGGTCCCGTAATGTGAACATTTCGGCGCCGCATTGAACGTGAGGCTGTAAGGAAGGGCCTGTAAATAATTGTTAGGGTTTGGAGGAAAAATCACAGTAGGGCGTTTGCGATGTCCCATAAAGATAAGGCTCCTATACAAACAAAAAGATGAAAGGAACGATGAGAACACCCAGTAGTGTGATGCAAGTGGTGGCAGCTTAGTTATATCATTCTCAAGCTTGAAGTTATTGTACTAAAATATTGTGAGATGCCCCGGACTCAAAGAAGAATCGGAGAGAGTATACAGATGTTAAGTCAGTGTGGCTGTTTCTGTTGTCAATATGTAACACTACGCCTGTGGTCAGAAACAGACCTGGAAATGAAGCATGAGAAAAATAAGCCCTGTTTCATTGCCACAATTTTGTTCGTTCCATCAGGCTGTTTGTAGTCACCTAAAGATAATTGTGGAGGTGTTACCCATTGAATGTTACTGGTTATGTGACGTGAAAGAAGAGATAGGTGCAGTCTAGTTGGTTTTGCCAACTAACGCTCAGAGAATGTTACCATCTTTAGACTGCTATGTAGTCTGCTGATGCAGTACAGAGCAAAGAAGAAATCCTTCTAATAGGAGCTTTTGTTATAGTAATGCCAACGGCAAGGGAAAATATTCAGATTATTTTCCTGGAGATAGAAGCTGCTGCTGTTTGGAAAACACTGCATTACACCATCTGTTTCCTTCTGATTGCACACCGCCATAGCCATTGTTGTGATTAATTTCTTTGCTTCTAGGCACAAATTTGAGTGCTTGAAAGGAGATTAAAAGCTTGTTTTACGGACAGGGATGTAGCTAATGGCTAGCTTTCAGTAGGATTGTGTGTACTTAACCTTACAACTCAAGTCGTCAATCTTCTGCATGCATCTGATACATGAAGAAAGCAAGGAGAACGTCCTTTTGCCTCATGGTAATAATCCTCTACACAAATTGTTGGTGAGGTTTCCACCGTGTGCTGCTAGTGTCACCGTACACTCAAAACACTGCTGGGGCAAAGGGTCGCTTTGCTAGCTGGTGGCTCGGCTGCTGGAAGAAGATGTGTAGTTTCATTGGTGTCCCACTTGATAGTCAGATCGGGTCCTTTGGTTATGAGGCTGGTGTGCTCCAAAAGCCCCAAGCAAGCAGTAGCCTGCCAGGCAGGAGGAGGAAAGCCCTTGATGGTTGGCAATCTGCTGCAGGCATCTCCTGGTCACGTTCGGTGCCTCCACTTGGACCAGGAGCAAGGAGCGGGTTGCAGTGTTGTCTCTGCAGATGCTATTTTTCCCCTGTTTCTGACCAGAACTGCTGCTTTGTGTGCCCCAGTGATGAGCAGCACAGGAAAATGTAGAATTTTGTCTCATATGGATGCTGTGCCTTATTTCAGTTCCTCTTCTGTTTGAACCCTGATTGTACAGTACTGTGGCAGTGTATAGCACGGTGGTTTTCCACCACTGAGCTGTGCTCTTCCTTCCTTCCTTCCATAAGCTTGGAAGGCCTTTGATCCTACCAAGGATCAAAGTAGCATGGCTGCAGTACGCAGTGGTCCATCTACTTAGTATAATGAGTTTGGAAAACAAGTTATATTTGCAAGAAATGCATCTGTTCATAATTATTCTGATACCTTTCTTGATCATCACATTTCAAGATTGTCACATTTGCCTGTGATTTCATGTTGAAAGTCAAACATTTTCCAGCTAAAACTGTAATGATTCCCCTCTGTTAGCAAAGTATAGTCAAACTAGTATTTTGCAATAAGTTAGTTAATATTTACTTCAGTGTGACTTAACTAAAGGTTACCTGTTTTAATTTGCTTTCAGAGTAATGCTGGTTGGTACACCATATTTCAAAACATTTCCTTCTTCAGTTTGATGCGGGCGATGGCATATATTGGGGTTGTGGTGGATCTGTGGCCACACAGGACATAGTTAAACAGAATTGAGAGGAAAGTGTTGACTGCCAAGTAAAGCAGCATTATCAATTTCCTCTCTCCTGCATTGAAGGAGACAGGGGGAACAGACAGTGTAACGTTTCCTGATGTGTTTTAAGAAAGCCTGGGATTCATTTCCCCTCCCTTCCTTCCTATTAGTTGTTTGTTAACTCCCAGGAAGATTCAGGTTTTTCTTGTGAGACTTCTCTGCTTGCATATTCTGGAAACAGGCTTTGCCTGTGAGGGACTCGGTCCTCACTTCTGTGCAAATTCAGGGGGAGGAAGAGGAGATGGATTGATGATGAGAGTCTGACTTAGGGAAATGAACTGAAGAGGAGTTTCTAATTAACAACATTGTATCGAAATGGTATTTTCTTTTAATTTGCTGGCCCCTGAGGAATACAGGGTGCTTCAGACACAGGAGTAGGAAATGCAGCAAGTATCAGCGTGAGGTTTCTGCTCTCGGAGTGTTGAGTTGTGAACTTATGAGCAAGACCGTGAAGTTATAAAAAAGACCTTCAACTTGCCCTTCTTCAGGAGAAACCTTGGATGTCTCTTTGCAACGACTGAATATCCCTCACATTAAGGAGAAGGATGTGAAGACGGAGGCGATAGTACCAGCTACTTGGGATGAGCAGCGGCTGTGGATTGCCGTGTGTGGCTGGAGTGCACTAAAAAAATCAATGTTTTGTGGGGGTTTTGTTCATCGGAAACAGCACAAATCTGTTAGTTTGACTAGTTTGGCTAGGTTATTTTGGATGAAACACTGAAAACCAGACCATTTCACACTTTTTTTTTTAAATTTCATCTGCTAGTCTGACCTGCTTACGTGAGAAGCTGTGCCTCCTTTATTTATACTGGTCACACCGAAAGCAGACTGAAAGCGGTGGCAAGATGTCCTGTCTGCTGGGTGCAGCATTCTAGGAACTGAGAGGGTCTCACAGCTTCGAGCAGAAACTACCTTGGCATTTTCAGTCTGTTAAGTACAACTGATTTTTCTTTTTTCTTTGTAGTAAAACCAGGTGTTGGTTTCTGAGGAAAAGCACATACAATACAAATAACCAAACTGCACCCATTTCCAGCTCTTTAAATCTGTGTCCTTTTTTTGTCTTTTTTGGTAGCATTTGAATTTGACAAAGAGATTTTATGTTCCCTTGACATTTAAAAACCAAATCAGAGTATCTTTCAGTGCATTAAAAGAGTGTAATTCTGAAGAGCTGATTTTTCCTTTGGTGAATAACTTGGTGAAGATACAGGGATACACATCCATGTCTCAACGCCGCCTCTTAAGGGAAGGACATGAAAGTCAGTTTAGGATCCTACCAAGATTCATCCAAATCCTTCATGGCAGACGGCACTCACGGAATAACCCACGCCAAATATGCTCTGGTGAGGTGAATGTATAGGTGAACCTATAGTGTGATTTATATCTACATAGAATGTTTGCACTTAAATTGGAGTAGTGTGTGAGGTGAATATGAGCAGTAAGTAGCCTAGTATTGGCATTACTGATTTTCTCAACTCTGATGATTCCTGCAGGAACTAGTTTTTTTTCTCAAAGCATACTCATGTAGGGATTTAGTAACTGCTATAGTTAAAAAAATATGTATCTTTATCCATATTAGATATACTCATGGATAGCGATTACTCTCTGTCACCAGTAATTACTAGAGAAAAACATTGGATCTCGTTTTTCCTTGCAGTTCTGGGTGTATGACAGTATCTAACAGACATGGATTTGAATGCTTTACACTAACCCCCCTTCAATACTCTAGAACCTCACTGAGTGCTCTGCTCTTAAAAAAATTAACTAATTACACCAAAAAAATGTTGTTAACTGTACTCAAAAAAATCAGGAAGCCTCTGATCTTTAAGTGTAATGTACTAAATATAGGTATTTGCCTTGCCACCATTTATTCAATCTCAAAGTCCATTTCATACATTATGTGGTGTAATAATATGTTACGGTGACTGATAATTATATAATCTTTGTATTTAGTAAAGCTACATTTTGTTGTTTGTTTTTTTTTCCCCTGAAATAGGTTAACTCTGACTGGCTGAGATAAGCTGAAGCAGATTTTTCAATAATTAATTAATCCTTTCTTGGGTTTATATGCACAGTGACCGATTACTGTTTAAAAGAGGGCTCTTTTTGTTTCTTTTTAAATTAATTTGGAGCATATGAAATTGAAATTAACATAAGATAAGCTACCTTTATAGGAAAATACAAAATTTTCAAGGGCTTTTGATATTCCTTTCTTTAATGTTGACATTTACTCTTAGAAAAAAAATAGGAAGAGAAAAACGCCTCTTCGGTGATTCCTTTTGCTCACGCCTTCTGTTGTACTGTGCTCACGGAGTCTTTTGTCATCTATGTTGTTTGGAATGAAAATCATAAGGTTTTTTGATAACTTTTTTCTTTTGTAACTTCTGAAATATAAAGATTTCACCTTTCCTGACTTACCAGTTCTGGGCATTCATGAGGCCAAGGTTTGGTACCTTTAGGAGTGCTAACTAATAAATTATCAAGACTTAACAATTAATTCCATTCAGCTCAGACTAGAAAAAGGTTTGTTGTTAATTGCTGGTAATCACAGTAAAGTCAGGAAAAATTCAGTTGTATTTTAAACATGTGAGATGCAGTCTTACAAAGCAAAGCAAAACAAAGCCTCCACAAATTTCAGTCTTACCTTCCTTTAGGATTGAACCATTACTTGGTAGTAATCATACTGCAGTCAAGTTCAAAGTGTAGCCATAAAAGGTACCACTTGCACCAATTATTTTATAATATTTATGTACTTCTGAGTTGCAAGCACCTGCTGGCCATTCATGAATGGATTGGAGCTAATTCCAAGTATAGGCAAAGCCATGACTGCATAGGAGAAAAACACAAATTTAATATATTAAACACATTCCAACATAGATAGTTTTCCTCATTTTAGCCTAATTTCCTTCAGACTCAGATCCTTAATATCAATCTTTTAATGCTGCACAATCATCTCTTACTTATAGGTTTCTTTCACTGTATATAGTTGTGTATAGTCAGAAAACTATGTTTCTGTAGGAAGCTGCCTGTCTTCTCTCTCACCTATCTTTATTATTATTCCCAAACTCCTTTTGATTGTGTTGCAGCCTTTTCTGTTTGAAGTCTTCAATTATGCAAAAATTCTGTTTCCTTTCCTTCCTGTTACCCATTTTACATTGACAGTAGGAAAGCAGTTATATGCTTCTAATGTTAACCCCATATATCCAGTAGCAATTATTCCATTGTTTTGGTCAAAGCTGTTTTACAGCCTTTTGGACTGATAAGAGTTTTCCCTCCTTCCTGGTGGCAGATCTCAATTAGCATTCGGTGTCAGTTCCAGACCAAATGTTACACAGAAGGTTTTAGATTGTGGAAGAGGAGACGTTCTGCAGCCTGGGAACTTTTCTGTCCTGTAGCTACGCTGGGTAAAATTACAGTTTTGACAAGCATGTATTTCCAAAGTAAATGCGCTTGTGATTCTGTGAATACCATGATGTATGAATCTCTCCTCTCCTTGTGACAAAATTAAGCCACTCTGTCCTGTTGTCCCAGGTCTCACAGAGCTTTGTTCTCTCTTCATTAGCATCTCCAGAAATTGCCAAGAGCAGGTTTGCTCACTGTCACTTCACCCTTTCCCTGCATGTTAAAATCTTTGATATAGAATACAGAAAACTTTACATGAACAATAAATGTCCTAGTTCATATATTGATTCTGCACTACCTTTTTACCTTAATAAGGGAAGCTGGGCTGGCTTCCAGAGTCTTCATGCTCCATCCAATCTGTCTCTGTTTTATTTTCATTTTAACAAAGCGAACTTTATTTACTGACAGCTTGTGGACAGTTAGATCTGTCCTGCTTGGCCTAATCCTC
This sequence comes from Scopus umbretta, assembly GCA_013400535.1. Taxonomy (NCBI): domain Eukaryota; kingdom Metazoa; phylum Chordata; class Aves; order Pelecaniformes; family Scopidae; genus Scopus; species Scopus umbretta. Next base: position 43,711 of record VZTL01037164.1, read on the forward strand.
ATTGCGCTGCTCTCTGAGGGTGTCTTTTACCCAGGGCAGGCTGTGTTGCCTTTATCCCCTCACCCTGGTTGAACCCTGGCTCTGGTGATGCTTGCTCTTTGGAAGGCAGAGGTTTGGGACCAGGTGCCGTGTGGGCCCTGCTGCCTGGGCAGGCAGGGCCCAGGCTGATATGTGTGAGCAGCATTGTGGTTTCTGCATCCATCCCCGACTGTACATCTTCTGTGTGCTTCTGCATCTCCCATCTGCAGGCAGGTGGGATGGCAGTTGTAGAGTTTGTGGAGGATTCCAGCCCTGGAAAGCCATGGCTTCAAGCAGTTTTCTGTGGGGACACCTGTCTCCCATCAGCAGGGGAGACTTTCCAGGGTGCTGGCCTGCTGTGGCCCTTTGAAATGGGCTTCCTGGTGTGGTGCTCACAGACCATGCTTTGAGATTCTCCCTCTTCTCGCTTTCTCTAACCAAATGGGAACAGTAGGTCAGCTTGAACCGAGAGCTATAAAACAAGTCTGGCAAGTGGAGACTCCAGAGACGTCTGGCAAGTGGATACTCCAGAGACATCTGTCTTCAGTCTGTGCTGCACTTAGAATGGATGGGGAGTATCTTTGGAGGCATGCTGTAGTCTGTGTCTTTTCACACTGGATTCAGGTTGGTTTTCTGATGAAGACAACTGAAGCTCTGAGGTGGTTTGCTTTTGCGTGTATGCTCTAGGCATGCAATGAATGGATGGATGAGGAGACTGTCCATGTCCCATGGTCCTTCCAATCCAATCCAAAGAAGTTTTGTGAGGAGGTACAGTGAGGCAGTGCTGTAACATGGGTGTCTAATACTAATTGCCTTTTGTAGTGAAAGAGTCAGACGAAGCTTGGTTAATCCACAACCTGGGTAATCCACCACAAATAGTGAAGACGAGTCTAGAGGAAGAGCACTCTTGCATCTTCTGTGTCAGCCAAGGGGATGGAGATGTGGTGCATCTTCCTCTGGAGTTCTATGAGTATTTCTGTTGGATATTGCGCATTCTTATATGGGGACAGGGTGTTAGCTTACAGGTAGGATAGCAAAATACATGGATGCAGGAAATGTCAGACTGAATGTATGTCAGACTGAAAATGTGAATATAGCAGGCATACTTAAGTACCTGAAGGCTTCAACATAGCCAAAGCCTGCCTGGAGCCTGTGTAAATACTGACATTTCTGGTCCGTGTTGAAGTCTGCTACTACAACTTTATTACTGTTAGTCCCCATGCTAGATAGGTCCAGGTGTGTAAGGCTGTGTTTACTGTTTGCTGCATTCACACCTTTGTTTGCTGGCTGGATAAACGTGTTGAGAAGGGATTTATTTGAGATTTGGGATTTCCACACTTGAGACTTCCATTAGCTGTCCTGCTGGAAATGCTCTTACACTTTTTCCAACGGGAAGTTGGAGAAGGACTTGGGTGTGAATCCATAGCAGAAGGGGTAAACTACACCGTAATATTAAACCTGTGAGTAAGAAATTCAATACAACTAGTTCCAGATAGTGTTGTGAATATTTGAGTGAATAACAGTTTTGCTTTGCCTTGTTCAAGCCTAACATGAGTGAAAATATGCCTAGGGCTTCTGTCTATAGCCTAGATATACTGTATCAGACACCGGGTATATCGGTGATCTGTAAATATTCAGGGTGGGGACGTGAGGGGAGAACACTATAATTAACGAGATAATTACAAGAACAGTGGTGTTACTGGAGGAAAATATATTTGTAAAGTCATCTTGTGCCACCTGTTGTATTTATGGAACAAAGTTCAATTAATATGAAAGCTCTTGCCTTCTCGGGGTAGTTTGTTCTGAGCAGAGGAAGGGAAAAGCGGACATTTTTCTTCTCTGATGATGAATTGGAGAAGAATTTCTGTAGCAGAAATGAAGAGCTATTATTTTTTCTCAGAATGGTGTTCATGGCTGGATTTTGTGGCGCAGGGTAAGTTGGCTTAGCTTTATATAACTCCTAGATCTTTTAAATGTAAACAGACTTGTGCAGTCTGCGAAGTCAGGAGTGTGTAAGGTTTGTGGCTTGGAACTTTGTTCTTGGAAGCATTTTGAACTCCATGTTTCATGTGTGCCAAAAAAGCATGCATTTCAAGAGTCTTACTGTGATGAATTTTCTAGCTCATTGGTTCTTGAAAATACACCTTGTTCACAGAACGCACGTTGTTGGAGGAGTCTGACTGGTGGGTGGTAGTGTTTAGGTTTTATTTTAAATCCCCTTTTCTGAAAGAAGTAAAATATTAGATATTTTAGGATCTAAATTTTCATATAAGGTTTTAATATAACTTATTTTCCTTTTAATAGAACTTTCTTTCCTCTCAAATAGCATCCCCACTCCCAACTAGTTACCATTTAATATCTCTGATGTGCTTAAATGAAATTATTTATTGGGCTCAGCCGCATTACTCCGTGAGAAGTGAGCACGTCAGCAAAAACAGTCACAGCTGTCAGAAAAGTTCCAAAGCAGTAAGTCCATCAAGAATGAGCTGCTGCTTCCCCCTGAAATCAGTTTCAGAGCATCATCACACAACTGTATAGGGCAGTTTTTGCTGCTGTTCAGTATATGTTTTATGATAAAGAGGTAGTTACTGTTCAGAGATACCAATTCAGCGACACTGGCAAATGTTTTTCTTCCTTCACTTAGGTGTCTGTACTGACTTGTCCTGTAAAACTGAGGGACCCCAGCCTCCTTTTTTAACTGCTTTGTGTCTGACATTTTTAATGTAGGGTGGGTTTTTTAATTTTAAAATCTCTATTCTTTGTGTTAAAAAGTAAAAGTGAAGGAAATGCATGATTCAAGGGGTGTTTTTTACAATCATGTTAAGATGCATGCTGTGGTAGAAAGCAGAAATACCTAAACTGGATGACATTATCAGCAGATTTCTGAGGGTAGTCCCACTCAAGATCCCTGAAATTGTGTATTATTTCCCATTTCCTGTGTTAAAAAGTGATGTGAATTCCTTTTTAAACAACATAAAATAATAATATTGTAAATTAGAATGTTCTAAAAGTGAGTATTTTAAAACTTTTGGTGCTTTACTCAATTTGGGTGAAAAATGGTATTTCTCCAGCATAATAATGAAGGAATATGTAGGCTCTGGGATACTGAGGTACAGGCCACCGTTTTTGTTGCCCTGGATGATGATTGCTCCAAGAAAACAAGGGCTTTTAAGAGTCTTTCCAGTTAGAGAGAGGGAGACACACACACACACACAGAGAATTAAGGGCAATACAAGACCTTGCCTCTAGGCTCCTTTTCCAATAGGTCCACTGACTCTGAACTCCTTGAGCCTGCTCCCTTGCCCCTCGGACCTCCCCAGCCTCTGTCTATGATTTTCTCTTTGCCTCTGTTTGCTAAGATTTAGGCTGTCTATGGGTCCTCTTACAAGGAACAGACCTTTTCTAAGGGTTGTTGTTGTGTGACGTTAAGGGTTACACATGTGAATGGAGAAAAAAATGTCAAAAATAGTGGTGTTACTTCAATACATGTAAAATGAATTCTCAGAAAACAAAATCTGACTGTCCCTGCAACTCTTGAAATGGGGAAAAAAGTCTTCCTGACCATTAGTGCTATTTTAAAAGCCTATTTAGTTACAGGCACTAGCATATATCGCATTACTGCCGTAGTATGCAGCGGGTTAGTAGGAAGTTACATTTTTCCTGGTTTCATGGCTGCTGAACGATATATGCCTTTATGAGGAAAAGACATTGGAAAAAATAATGCAATAGTGAAAAAAAGCACTTACAGTTTCCCTGATGAATAAGCAGAGATACTTTACTTCAATAATTTAGAGTAAAAATGACTTGCTGTTCTTACAGCATGCCTTTGCTTTTCCATATAGAGAATTGTCAACAAGACAGTATTTACTCTCTGGGCAGAACCAGTCCTAGAGCCAGGATGTAACTATATTTACTCCCTTTATCTTCTTCATTGTTCTTTCAAGAAGTTTCCAATCTCATGTGCTGTTGCAATCTGTTTAGCTGTACTGAAGTCATGCTTAATAAGATGGCCTGCACTACTTCCTTTTACTGTGTATGCTTGTAGTGTTTAACAAAATCCCACATGATCTTCAAATTAACCTCAAAGATTAAGGTAACCTGAAAAGGTTGAACGTACATGGCCTCATAGTAAAGCATGCTAAGTTAAAAGGATCAACGTTTATTATAAGATTTCCAGCACTTCCTGACTGAAGCTAGCTCTTGTATTTGCTTTTGTTTCTGAGCCACTATGTCTTCTTCCAAAGCAGGAAGTGAAGATCAACCCAACTTTTATGTGTTTCATTTCTTGCTCGGTGATTTAAAAAAAAAAAAACAAAAAACAAACAACAAAAGAGATTCTGTTTTAGTCAGTGGTTAATCCAACCTTACACACAACTTCCATTTCTTGCACTTGACTGAAGTACGGCATGAAACCTTCCTCAATCCTGTTTGTTGGTGCTTTTTCTTAAACTAATGCATAAGAGCTCCTGACAGTCTTAGTTTTCACATTTACGTACTCTTCTTTAGTATCTGTCAGTAGTCTTTGGTGTCATTGACAGTGAATTTGTCAACTTGCATACAATTTGGGGTGAGGGACCAGGCTGTTGAATAGATCCATTCTTTCCTTTTGGAGTGAGCCCAGAGAACTAACTGGAGGACCCTATGGAAATCTTGTGTAGAGGCTGCTTCTTCTTACCCCTTCTTATCCCCAGGTGGAAAAAATGTGAGATTTTTCTGCCTGCACTGCTATAAGCATGCAGTGAGTCTCATCCTCATCAAATTATTTTAATCAGTCTTACATTTATTTCTCATTTCAAAGTTTCTAGACCATTTTGGAACATTTGTAAATAGAGGCCACAAAAAAGTGAGTCCAGGGACCAAGTTAGAACAGGACCTTGAAGGGCTCAGTGGGAGTAGCTTGCAGTTGCCTTTTAGTAAGGAGTTTTGTGCACTTAACAAACACGTAGCAGTTGGTGGGGCAGTTGGGAAATCCTATAATTTCAGATGTGAGTGGTTAGTCAAAAGTATACTTTTAAAAATAGTGACTAGTACAATTCTGGTGACAATTTCTCTTAGAGTTGTCCTGGATTACAATAACTCGTGATTTGTGAATTACCTATAGTAATCTTAATCTGGATGGGGCTGTATTCTGAAAATCATTTGGAGTTTCAGATGGACAGTCTTAACATAGTCACTTAGTTGCATTAGTCCTGAATAATTCTCTGAATGATTCCATTTACTTCTCTGAGAAGTCACTTTAGAAGTCTCTACAGTATGTGACATATACTTTATATGATTATATGGCAGAGGGCTAGTTGAAGAACTTGTTTATATGTGTCCATTGGCTTTTGGGGGAAGAACTACTTGCTTTTCAGGCTTTTATTTGAAGGAAAAATGCTATCTGTATTTCTCTCCTTTTCTTCTTCTAGGTGAAAGTCGTAAGCTTTCACAAAACACAAGCAGCTTGTTTTGTGCAGTGAGTCTGTGGAGCAGAATTACTCTTCAATTCCTAAGCCTTCATGATCAAAAAATAAGCATTTTCTTTGTTTTAACCACTTACCTAATTCTTACCATCTTTGGTGGAGTCCAAAGGTGTGTATGAGAAAATGGACAGGGATGAGTAGGTCAGTTGTTTTTAAGGAGAGCTGGCATGTAAAACAGAGAATTCAGGATACTGCCTCTATCCTTTTACATTTGAGAAGCTTTATCTTTCTAATACTGCATGTCATAGCTGGGTTTTTGAAACAGAAACACAAAACATGTCCTTCTTGCGAGCCCAGAACCACACAGCTCTCCTTCAACTCACTTTCAGATGTTCTAGCTTCTACCATGTAAACCTCTAGGACTCCAGAGTACGTTCAGACGTTTTAACTGGACTGTGCATGTGGGGCACAGATGATGGTTTGCTATCTGTCTCTGTATCATCTAAGATGATGACTATCCAAGGCTGTTTAAGGACTTCAGGTGCAAGTACAGGTGGTGTGTACTACCTTCTTCAGTGTAAACTTTTCCCTTTTTGGTTGATAACATTTGACATTGGATCCTTCTCTGATTTTTTTCTGACTTCCAGCTATTGAAAATTATGTTCTTTGTCTGCAAAGTAAGTTGTAATAATAATTTTTGCAGATGTTGTCATGTGGCTTTGTAGAGTTATTTCAGGGATAGGTTCCTTGAAGAAAAAAACTCAAGCTAATGAGTTTTTTGAGCATTTTCCTGTGTAATTAGAAATTATTTCAAAGTTGAGAAGCAAAATTATCTGATGTCAGTAAAATGAAAAAAATTTATGCTATGCTTTGCTTTGCTTACAGAAATATGTGGGGTTTTTACTTGAATCAGATAAGATGTGGCAGTCTCCAGATGCATGTGCTGAATAATGGTAAAGACTAACTTAATATTTCATGAAAAGATACCTCCTTTGACTGAATGAAGTATATGTATTGCTTGTAATGAAATCTTGTAATGCTTCATAGATGAAAAAGTTTGTAGACACAACAGAATGCCCTATGGCAGCAAAGGTATCAGAGAAATAAAATACAGATTTAGTCATCTTTTAACTGCTTGAGTTAAAGTTGAGACAAAATGTGTATTTAAGATAGCCTGAGGGGAGATTGCTATTTTTTTTCTAAGTGTGACTGGAACTTTTAAGATTTACATTGTCAAAGGGATTAATATTTTTTGCAGTTTGAGTGAGGAGCTGCTTTGTCTGAGGTAACTGGCTATGCAGTGCTACTTAAGCGTCATGCAAGGCTCAAAGGCATAGAACGATATAAACGGAATTTGGGTACATCAGCTAAAAAGTGGGACTCTCAGAGTCCTCGCTTGGTTACCGACCTTTATTATTAGAGCTTAAAAACATAAGAGCTGTCCTAGTGGCCCCGAACAAAGCCAATTTCCTTGCCAAAGGAAGGACTTGGGGGTTTTGGCCCGGCTCTTGGAATTTCTTTCTATATTAAAATGTCTAAATACAGATCAGACTGTATGCAAAGAACTTCAGTTGTGCTGGAAAAATTTCTAATGAACCTTCAGGTTTTGAGGTGTTAGGAGATTGTTTTGAGGATTGTGCTCTTGGACTCAGGTATCAGCTTTCTCCCTGAAGGTGCCTAAGCCACCGTTTGGCAGTGAATCCTGTTTACTGCCTAAACAACTGGAATTTGTCTGGGGGTTTGAGGATAAAGCTCTTACAGTCACAAGAGTTATGGATCCTCCACCCAGTATTTTCCACTCTGGCATGCTTCCAGTATAATAAAGAGAAAAGGTATTCCCAAGCCCATCGTATTAAACAGGCTTTCAGCCATTCACCCAATTTTAGGTCACCTCAGTTTAGCCACCTTCAGTGATACAAAGTAACCCAGCGTATTTTTTGGGAACAAGGAGTCATAAACAGAGTAATAACAACTGTTTTCCACATTAGATGGCTTCCTTTGCTCAGTTACAAAAACCTATTATTATTATTGTTTACATTTAAACAATGAGAATGCTCTGTCCCCTCTCCCTGTCCCAGCACACGCCAACCTCAAAACCTTGCCGTCCACAGGATTTTTACAGATGCTCTGCACCACAGTCACAGTAGTGGACTCCTGCCCTGAAGTCTCCTCTCCAAACAATGGGCTTGTTCACCCTTGAATAGTTTAAATTTTTTAAAACAATTTCCTCTATGTGACTATGTTTATTTTAGAAAGGAAAAAACAGAGGTTGCTGTTGGTACCTGCAAACAGCATCAGCGAGCGCTTCAGAGGCAGAAGGCACAGTTTTAGAGCACAATACCAACAGTTAAGCAAGCAAGGGGGGGGCACAATGGTATAAAACAATAACAAAAGAACAGAGAAAATGTGACAAAGTAGGCTTTGGGTTACATTACAATTTACCAGATTGTGGAACACACCAGAAATATACTGATTAGCTCCTAATCTCTGCTGTTGCATGGCAGGTAGTAGCTTCAGTGGAACTGCTACTGCCGCAGATGGGAGTAGGCTCATATTAGGTCTAAGTCCATTTCTCAGTGTTTAAGTTTCAGGAGAAACCTCGAGTTTTGGTTTATAGCACAGCACTTAATCTGAAGACCTGCTTGCAAAAGGAGTATTTGCACAAGCTCTTTGTCAGCTAACTGCTGGTGGCTGCACCTGTGAATCTTTAAATGCCTGCAAATCTGCCCCAGCTGGGCTGGCTGAAGCTGAATACCAGTCAGCTGCCATGAGGTGCCAGATGGATGCATGCTGGTTTTTTTGGGCAAGCTGATGACAGAGCTGTGATTCTTTTCTTTCCACTCAGGTACAGTGAGAGCTTTTCTTCTTGCCTGGAGAAGAAAACATGAAAGAAGCTCGGTGAAGTCATGGGGTTTTGTTGTTGGTTTGTGGAGGCTTACTTACATGTTCTTACTTATTTGTAGCTGAGCTGCTGTTTCCTTTAGTAGTTAATGAACTAGAGAGGTTAAAAAGATGTGGATTGTTTTTGTGTGTTCTAAGGAATTGCGTGCAACTAACAGTAGGGACGTGAATACATCTTAGATGTAAGCTGCACCAAACTTGTTCATAGTGCAGGGAAAGAAATTCCAATGAAGAAAAAGCCCTGAGGGCTGCTGGAAAACATTTCCAGAATCTCGGGATGGAAAAAAATTGAGTATTTGGGCACCGCTTACACCTTGTTGGGGAGTGGGGATACTTTTAATACTTCTACTGTTACTTTGCTGTTGTTCTCTTTGTCTGAGCAGTGCCTTTGGTTCTTTGCTGATCCTTTGAATTGACTGGGTATCTGGATTTGTTATCCTTGGTATCATGCGTTTAGTGTCCTGAAAAGGTACGTATATGTGTTCAGCATTGGCTAAACTGCTGCAGCATGGGCATCAAAACAGCAGCAGTCACAGGGTGTTCTGTGTTTGAGTAAGGGGAGAGGGAGGCTTTGGACCAAGGGCATAAAATCTGATGCTGTTAAATACTT